>OZ024832.1:81743643-81883970 GCA_964016985.1 Anodontia alba
TTTATTTTATTTATTTATTTATTTTTTTTTTTTTGCAAATTTTTATTCAAATATAGTTTTTGCTTTTCTTTACTGATTTTAAATCATTGATGTTCCATAACAAGTTTCAGAAATTTTGAACAAGCGGAACTTGTTAAAAACTTGTATCGAAACAACCTACCCTATCGATTTGTTCATATTTTGCAGCTATTTTTACTGCGGAGTTGCTATTTACAGACGTCTGGTAATAGCGATTTCTTATATAAATCGCTATTTCCAGACGTCTGGTAATAGCGATTTTACGTTAAAATCGCTATTGACAGACGTCTGATGATAGCGATTTTACGTTAAAAAAGCTAAATATTGACAGACGTCTGGTAATAGCGATTTATCGTATGAACCGCTAACGACAGACGTCTGGCAGTAGTGATTGTACACTAAATTCGCTATTTCCAGATGACTGAAAATCGTATATCCAGACATACAATATGGTTATATCAATTAAAAGCAAGAGCTGCTATTTCAAGACCTTAGTCTTGTAAAGTGTATGGCAAAAATACAATGTTCATGTAGCTGTGTTGATCATATGGAAGAGCAACAAAAAGAACGTCCTTATAATACATCGACAAACCGAGATTTTTGCTGCTGCTGCTCTCTCTCTCTCTCTCTCTCTCTCTCTCTCTCTCTCTCTCTGTTTCGTACCACATTCCTATTACGAAAACATGCCTATTCAAATATATAGAAAATTTTATCTCCAAAAACGGAAAAGTTTCAGATAAAAAAAAACTCAGATATTTTTCATATTTCTGCACAAAACATAGATTATGGGTACTCGTTAGAACCGCCTCGCCGAGGCGGTTCTAACGAGTACCCACAATCTATGTTTTGAGCAGAAATAAGAAAAATAACGTATACCCCTGTATACCCCAGTTTTTTTCATTTAAAGTGGGGTTTAAGGGGGTCAAAATTGTATAGGTATGTTTTCGTGATGCGATATTTAGGGTACTCAGAAACTGTTGGCATATAAGACTTTTGCAGAACGAATTCAGGAACATCTAATATAATATCTCGAAGAACAGAGGTTTACCAATTTCCAATTTTGTGTAAATGCTAGCTGGAGGAAAAAGAGAATTAATACTATCAAAGAATTTATTCTGTGTAGTTGCAGGGCCATTTATGATAGTGTATTCTGTGTAGTTGCAAGGCCATTTATGATAGTGAAATGATTCAGTGTTCGTCATGCGAGCTTTGGTATCATTTTCGTTTCATCAATGAATGTACCAGGAGAGCTATTACAAATGATAGTAAATTACAGTATAAATGTGACCATTGTGTGTAAGCTACTACCATGCTCAGTCAGCTACAAACTGACACATGTATGTTCAGTGCAAATCGTTTCTAGGACACACATCACGAAAACCCGCCTATATAATTCTGACCCCCTTGAACCCCACTTTTATATAGTAAAACTGGGGTTTACAGGGGTATACATTATTTTTCTTATTTCTGCCTAAAACATAGATTGTGGGTACTCGTTAGAACCGCCTCGCCGAGGCGGTTCTAACGGGTACCACAATCTATATTTTGAGCAGAAATAAGAAAAAAAAGTCACAATTTTTCATCTTAATAGTTTCGTTCTTTCGGCGGTAAAATTTTCAATGTATTTGTAGAGGCGTGTTTTCGTAATGCATGTATTGAATACCTGATCTAGATATGAGCATATGTGCCCTAGATGCTCGCATGTTGAATAATGAATCATGCTGTTGAAGAAGTATCATATTCCACTTATTATGTACTTGTGAACTAGTTAACAATGTATTGCCATTATGCAGTCTCGAACAGCATACAATAAAGGCCCTGATCAGACTGCACAGATGCGCAGACTGAGCGATACCATTTTATTGTATGGAATTTGCAAGTTTTCTCATGACGGGACTCACTTTTCTGATAAATGGAGAAATCAATTAGCAACAAAAATAACCTAGGTTCTTTCATTCCTTTCATTTATCTGTTTCTGTCTTTTTCGTTTAAATAGCTGGGTGTATATTAAGAAAATTAACGACAAATTAAAGTTTGAAAACGATTGGTTATCTTTGCAAATTCTCAAAAATTGAACGGTGATACGAGATAATTTATGCTTTTAGCTGGGTCAGATGGCTGATTCTTGTTCTAGTTCTGTGGTTTTGTGGTTTTACTTTAACGGCCCTTTAAGGATTATTTCACTTATTTTGAGCCGATCGTTAATCACAGATGGACGAAACGCGAAATGCCAGGAGTAAAAACATCTGACCTTCCGGTGAAGGACGTGGAGTCTCACATGTGGTCCGAGATTTCTAGTTCTATACTTCACGAGTGCAAACAGTGAATGCTGTGGCGAGACTGCGCAGAAGCGCAGCCGCACCTGTGAATTCGCTGTTCGCATATATTTACTACGGAGTTGGTATTTACAGACGTCTGGTAATAGCGATTTCTTATATAAAAAAAATCATTATAACGTGGACTGGTCTTATTACTTAACATGTTGGTAACTTGACGAAATCACTCAGTTCACAAGTTAACCAATTCAGCCTCTCTCTAGAAGCAAGTAAAATTGTAAACTTGTTATCATAAGAATGCACAAAATAATTCACTCCCCGAAGTGTGGCGAGCATACTGCTAGGGAAAAGAGAACAGGCAAAAACGGGAATACAAAAGAGTCTAAGGTTAAATGACAGACATCTGGTAATAGCGATTTCAACGCAAAATCGCTATTGACAGACGTCTGTCACTTGCGTTTTCTTTTTTTACTATGGGAATATTGAAAATATTTTATTGTTTTAAAACCAGTTACTAGAATTATAAAAGAAGTTTATGTGCAAAGGTAATTAGGACAAATGGTTTTGCATTAATACATGCTAAATGTTCAACTTTACTTCTATTGTGAAAAGTACCTCGGCAAGCAACTGCTTTCGCAGGATAGCATAACTCGTCTGAGTCGTGCCTTATCTAGCTGTGATAAAGCTACAAAGGGTACAGAAATTATGGAGAAAAAAATCAAAATCAGTTATAATGAGAGGTAACTCAACCGTTAAGGCAGTGAGAGGTACGATTCTTCATACTTACCAAATATCACCAAACTATCTCAAAGTTACTGGAGGTATGGAATGCGCAAGCTTTCATGATTTAACATTGAAATGGAAGGTAATTTGAAAATAAGGCAGAAAGTTATTTTCTTGCTCGTGGCATACTTGCTGGACTTTTCTTATATCTCTCCTAAATATTATCAAATTCGGGCATTTTTGTGAGAGACAGAGGGACAGATGGATTGACAGACGGATGGACGGACGTTCTAACAAATGAGTACTTATGTGGTTATCCAGAGTAATTTTCATGCTTATGTGGCTATTTTATAGCCACATAAGCATGAAAATTACTCTGGATAACCACATAAGTACTCATTTGTTAGAACGTCCGTTCATCCGTCAAGTCAATGTTTTGCCACACGATTCAAGATTTGTATGTGTCTACGGAATAAATCTCATTTAAATAGATTGAAACTGTCCGTCAAATATAGCCACCTAAGTACTCATTTTTGTGTACGGACAGACAGACAAACAGACGGACGCTCCAGGATCTGACACTGGGGTATGGTGTTCATAATCTAAGGTTTTGCTATGATAATTTTATTTCAAATATAGAAGGGTTCCGCCCAGTGGTTGCTGACATATAAATGTTAAACAAAAAAGAACAAAAAAAAAAAAAAAAAAAAAACGTGTCTTAAACTTAATTAAAGTGAGCTAATTTTTTTATCCCTTGGGTATGATGTTATAGAATAGAATGTTATGATTATATTCCAAATATGAAATGATTCTAGGACGTGGTTGCTGAGATATGAATGTTTAAAAAACTTTGTCGTAAAACTTTAAAGTGTGACGCTAACGCCGGTGTCGACGTCAGGGTGAAACAATAGCTCCCGGTACCTTCGTACAGGCAAGCCAAAGGCGTCTTTCCGAAATTTGTCGAAAGGAGAGAAGAATACACAGGGCTATAGCAATTCATTTTCCAGGAATATTTCACCAATCTTTATCAAGTGGACTCTTTAATCACAATTCTTTGGAAAAGTCTATTTCCAACTGTTTAAACAATAAATAATACCTCGAGATTTTGGACAGGTCCATTTCCAGTAGAAGAGGTGTCTGGTTAGATTTTATCTGTACTACAGTGTAAAAATATCCCATAGATTGTATGCTTTTACACATTATTTACAGTAATAATTACGCATGGAAGGGTAGTGTAGGACAAGGTAGGTAACGTATAGGACAGTGTAGGGATGTGAGCTAAAGCATCGTATCTTAAGCCGACACATCTTTACAACATCTTATGAGGTAATTCCTGCAAAACTTCTACGGGCCCTGTAAAAATTACGGTAAAGGCGCTGGCAGCCAGTTGCCAGTATTTACCGTAAAATCAACGGGAATTTTTTACAGTGTAAAGTGGGAGTTTTATAGAAATATCTGTATTTAATGCCAACAGTGTAGATACTGACCAGACGCTGCATTCTGTGACATTTGATCTGGGTCCACACGGTTTGTCAATGTCCCTTTTATGGGACAATAGGCATAAATGGGTTAACGGCCTAGCAACGTCTGTCATAGGAATGTGTATTCTGGCTTTCGGATCCGCAGTACACTTTTGTTTGATTAGGGAATACATTTTTGTCAGCTCACTCTCTTAGAAATAAAGTTAAGGTAGTACTAAAGTCAGGAAAAAATCATATTATGTTGTTTACGGGAGGTAACTCGACGCCGGAGTGCAAAATGCATTCGGTTTTTTATTTCTTTTTCAATTCAGTTTAGCAAATTGTCTTGAGGTATGGAGTATAGACTTGTATTTTTTATCAGAAATGGACATAAAGAGTTTATGGCTTGCCGTAAATCGACACACTGATTGCTGAGAGTTTCTGGGTTTATTTTTGAGAATTGTTTTGTTGTTTTTGTGTGTGTGTGTGTGTGTGTGTGTGTGTGTGTGTGTGTGTGTGTGTGTGTGTGTGCTGTATTTGCCAATTCATAATGTTTAGGCTCACATAAAAAACTGAAGACAGAATTTTGTTTAAACTTCTCCAGAAAATTCTTGAAGCAGTAAAATGCATCTCAGGTATGCGAACGATTGTGTATTGTCACTTATGGGTACGTACACTGTTTACCTAGTACCAGCATACACTTATTACCGGCTATTGAGAAATCTAGGCCCCGGCCATCGGGGATGGCGAAATTAATGGGCTGTCTGACGCATCAAAGGCAGAACTCTGGGTTAAAGTCCCGTAAATTTGGAGGCATTGTCTCTACATGTTAAAACACAACTCAATCAATTGATTTAAATATCAAGTTAGTAAAGTCAGTCTCAATAAGGTCAAACTGCAGAGAAAAAGATCATGGAGTATGTTTGTACTCATATGAACACATAATTGCTTAAAAATATGTATATGTGCCCTCTTTAAATGTCAGGACAATTCATGGTCTGCAAAAATACCGAGAACATTTTGAACCCCACAATCTCAGTGCCACCTCTCTCTCTCTCTCTCTCTCTCTCTCTCTCTCTCTCTCTCTTACACACACATACACACACGTACACACACACATTTATATTTTATACTTAGATAATTTCATGCAACTACACACACACACACACACACACACACGCACGCACGCACATTCTTACGACCAGTCTGACAACTTAATTGAACCAAATACGTAAAACAATGGAATAGAAGAAAGGCAGTCAATGTATTTGTTTATTGATAGTATAAAATGGTACATTGTATGATCAAATTATCTAGATAAGAATTCTGTATGGTTATTTCTTTGGAAAAGGTATTATCTTAGTCCTGATCTGGATAATTCTGCACTCCTGTGTGTTAACTTTTATATAGTATTTTGCCCACGTTTACCGATTTAAATGACCCTGTCCACTTATTTGAGGTAACCAAACCTTAAGGTTTAGAGAGATGCACTGAATTTTGTTATTATTTATTGGTAGCTATGTAAAGGTTAACTTTAATTTCAAAAGCAAACAACCATACAGAAACCTAAGATTGAATTGTCACATCACATTATATTGTGTCCAGTTGTATCAATTTCAGTGACCCTGCCCACTTATCTAAGGTAACCAAGTTTGCATTTTGAAGAGAAACCCTGTATTTGATTTTATTTGTTCATATTCATACAGAATATAACTCTCCAAATCAAATGAACACATGAAATCCTCAAAATGATGTTTTTTTTTCTATAATGGAAATATGCCAGAATATGTGTATCCTCGGATCCGTATTGATGGGTCCGAGGTATATCACAATACATATCACAATATGTATATCACATTATTAGTGTCATGAAATTTTCACACATTTATTTAGCCACTCATCGAGTACTTTTGTAACGTTACGAAAACACACCTATTCAAATACAGTCGACTCTCGTTATCTCGAATTCCAAGGGACTCTCTGAAATACTTCGAGATATCCGTACTTCGACATATCAGATTTGCAGAATTGCCGAAAAACTAATTCGATTAACCACATTTAACAAATATACATGTAATTGGACTCTTCAAGTTAGAGATATATTGAAAATATTGTGGAAAAGAGGAGAAATTGCTCCTAAGGAGCAATTTCTCCTCTTTTCCACAATATTTTTTACATGTTATTAGATTTTCATGTATAGGAAGGGACCAGATTTTCACTTCGAGATAAGCGGTTATTCGAGATAAGCGAGTTCGAGATAGCGAGAGTCCACTGTACGTATATAGAACATTTCACCTCCAAAAACTGAAACTTTTCAGATAAAAAATGTAAGAGAAAAGTCCAGGGAGTGCCACAATCACAAACCGCAGCCCTTCCCAGACCCCAAGAGGAAGAGGAAACCAACAAATCTAAACAAGCACAAACCGAACAAACGTACGAAAAGCGCTAAGATCATCTCTCTCTTCCCCAAGCGAGGTAATCGCAATACTAAAAGGACTGAAAAACACAAGAACAAAATGACACACGGAAAGACATACAACAAATCGCCTCGTAGAATAAACCACAAAGCAACAAAGAGTAAGACTAACACCGGGACCACCGCCTTAGAACGGTCGGTAGAGCAAACCACCGGGGGTTTAAAGCACTTTTACAGTTAGCTAACTTCACCCTGGGTCCCGATGCTACTCTTAATACAGAAATACATAAAATTCGGTTCGCATAAAGGCTCCCAACTCAGTCTATGCATCAAAGCGAAAACATAAAAATCAAATTAATCACTATAATAAACAAAGACGAGTATTCATGGCTGATTCTACTGTATGCCAGAGTAAATGAAAACCAATAGTTGAACCACGGCGGGCCAAGCCAAAGACATATCGTCAAGCCCCAACCCACTGGTTAAAGTTTTACGAAGAGGCCGTCATTGAGTCTGAAGCCCGAACCGCCGTCGTGCAATTACAGAGTGAAGCATAGCCATCAACAATGATTGGGCTGACAATTAGGCATGCAGTCTGCCGCATTATATCCAGGCTATAGCCAATTCTTTTATAACGGTTAATAAGTTTTCTGAATTGCTCCGAAAAGTTAGATTTACCTACAATTTTTCTAAATCTGTACACTAAGTTACCGTAAAATTCGGGTTCCGATATACCTTGTTGCAGAAGTGTTTCAGACTGACGCTATATTTTTCTAACATGGCACTGTGTCTGCGATAAAATTTCGAAAACGCCTTACGAAGTTAAAAAAAACCTCTGGTATTTTTCATTTTTCTGCTCCAAACATAGATTGTGGGTATTCGTTAGAACCGCCTCGGTGAGGCGGTTCTAACGAGTACACACAATTTATGTTTTTCAGCAGAAGTAAGAAAAATAATATTTAACCCTGCAAACCCAAGTTTTACCGTATAAAAGATAGGTTTAAGGGGGTCAAAATGATATAGGCATGTTTTCGTGATGAATTTAACCCATCACCTTGTTCTTATTAAATTATATGAGTTACTTTATCAAATGAAATAAATACTAGTTATATTCAGCTGAATAGTTTATCTACTAGTAAATATTCCCCAAAATGTAGCTTTTCAAGATATGGCTTCATGAAATTATGTGTCTTTTGATGTTCACTCATTTAACACTTAAGCCACCCAGTGTGCATTTTCTAAAATAGTTCAGTAGTTTGTTTCTATTTCTAGCCAAGCAAAAAAAGTAAACGGATGCAAGTATTGTATAGATAAGTTATCTGATAGAACTTACTTAGAAAATATTATTATTTTCAAGAAAAGGCTACATTTGTCTTCTGGTGTTAACTCATGTTAGCTACAGTATGATGTTTTAAATTATGCCCAGTACTTTTTTCTTGCTAGACACATAAGTCTTACATTTTGAAATGGAATGGATACAAGCAATACTTAAATGTATGGCACAGCAGAGAGAAATTAACTATGTGTCTACATTTCAAAGTTCCAGATTAGAGAGATATGCAGGTAAATGTTTTTCTTATTATTTCAAGAAAACATATATTGTGGGTACTTATTAGAAGCAACTTGCTAACATCTAAAGTGTACACAGAACATGTGTTCATGGAGAAATAAGAAAGTCAATACTTTTTGGTGGTGCTGGCCAAGAATAGTGCTTTTTTTTTTAAGTAATGGCTAAACTGTTTTCTCTGGTGTAACCTCAGTTCAGCTACAAAAATACCTTTTGTAGATTAGGCTCACTACTCTGTTAGACATAAAGCATTTAGCTTTTAAAATACAATGGACATAAACAATCTTCAAATGGGTGTAACCTCAGTTCAGCTACAAATATACTTTTTGTACACGTTGATTAGGCTCATTGCTCTGTAAAACACAAAGCATTTAAAATACAATGGACATATCATATAGAAAATGACCAGAACATTTTAGTGCTCTACATGAGAGGCTAATCAAGATAATTTATTATTAATATTTCTACACATAAACATATGTTGTTTAGTACTTAGAAGTTCCTTGACAGGGCACTTCTAATACAGAAACTATCCCGTATATATACTGATTCTTACGAAACAGCAGTTTGTTCCTCAGATGTTTACATAAACACATTACGCAAACACATCTATATGAAAAGTGTTCTACTTTAAATTCTGCAGCATCTGATTTGGGCCTACACTGTTTGCACAGGCCTGTCTATCCAAATACTTAAGGTAAAAATGATATTCAGTGCAAAAAAAAAAAAAAAAAAAAAAAAAAAAAAAAAACTCTTGTATGTGTAATACATTATGGTTGATACAAGAGCTGAAACTAGTTCTTCTAATTATCTTATACTAGGTACAGTTGGATAAAATGAGATAGTACATGAATGCAATAGGGCTACTACTCAAGCTTAAAATCTGTGATTTTTTTCTTTTTTTTTTTTTTTTTTCTTTTGGTCAAGGGAGGTAATTCCAAAACATAAATCACTTAAAAGTTTGAACGGCGACCTTCCATTTTTTTTTTTTTTTTTTTTTTTTTTTTTTTTTTCAGTTTTTGATAGATAATGAAAAAGGTCTATCATCTTAAGGAGTATAAGAAAAAGTTTAAAAAAAAATTTATTATTATTATTTTTTTTTTTATTATTATTATTATTATTATTATTATTATTATTATTATATACTGAATTATTTTTGTATATGTCTACTGTGTTATATGGACCCGGGTAAGAGCCAAAAGAACGCAATTTTTTTCCTTAAATGTGATCATATTGTTGATATTTCTGGTTTGCTTTATTCAAATATATTTAAAGATGTGATATAAGATTCAAAACCCAAAATATTACCAATTTTCTTTTCATCTGAGGTTTAATTAAAGGAAAACTTGATTATAATCAACCAAAATGGAAGGCACAAAAGTTGTCTCTCTTGCACAAAATGGTGGGAACTGTTCTACATGTTTGTATATTTATTTGTCGGAAGATAAAATACGCTTGTCCATGTTGAGGTTACACAGGCATTGGATATATACAATATACAATATAAATCTAAATCTGTGTTTGAAAACGTATGTGTACCTGATCCGAGTGGCACGCATTTCGGACCGTAGCTCATTTAATGTTTAACATATTTATGCCTAGCGCAATCATGCAATTTGGACTGATCTAAAATATTAGTGAAGACGCCTAGGAAATTCCGTAATAATATATAGAAAATTTCACCTCCAAAAACTGAAAATTTTCAGATAAAAAACTCTGATATTTTTCATATTTCTGCTCAAAACATAGATTGTGGTACTCGTTAGAACCGCCTCGGCGAGGCGGTTCTAACGAGTACCCACAATCTATGTTTTTGAGCAGAAATAAGAAAAATAATGTATAACCCTGTAAACCCCAGTTTTACTATATAAAAGTGGGGTTTAAGGGGGGTCAAAGTTATATAGGCATGTTTTCGTGATGCGAAGGAAAGATGACAAATAAACATTGACAAAACAAACGCCACATATGAAACCTTCGACGCAGGAAACAAAGAAGGACTGCAAAAGAGATACCGACATGGAAAGGTCTGTGGGAAAAAAACAAAAACAAAAAAAAAAACAAAAAAAAAACAAAAAAAACACTGAGATTGATGGGGATGGGAAGGGTGGGTGGGGACGGGGTCTATTAACCAGTTTTACAACCGCGGAACATTCCGTATTTAAAGTGGTGGTGGACAGCACTGTGAGATTTCGTATTTTCGTTTCACAGAAGACTTATTTTCAGAAGATGGTGCGCTAGAAAGCCAAACAACACATCACAAGATTTGTTTTTCGTGTAAGAAAGGTCATTCTGCTGAATATATTCGCAAAAAATTTATGCCCCGAAGACCTTGTTTGCTGCCCGCGGCTTATTATGTAAAATAGTTCGTCTGTCACAATCTTAATCACATGCGAAAAATGCTACTGTTTGTGCGTTCTAAGATGGCTGATTAGACCAATTCTAGCTTTAACTGTCTGTTGCAGATAGAACAACAGAGGTCAGAGCAAGACGGCGTTTATACAACGTTGCACTGACGTCCATTACGAAAACACGCCTATCCAAATATATTGAACATTTAACAACCAAAAAAAAATGTAAATTTTCAGATAAAAAAAAATCTGATATTTTTCATATTTCTGCTCAAAACATAGATTGTGGGTACTCGTTAGAACCGCCTCGGTGAGGCGGTTCTAACGAGTACCCACAATCTATGTTTTTAGCAGAAATTAGAAAAAATAATGTATACCCCTGTAAACCCCAGTTTTACTATGTAAAAGTGGGGTTTAAGGGGGGTCAAAATTATATAGGCATGTTTTCGTGATGAATGTTGGTGATGCCTTAGCTCTGGCTTTACGCTGTGCACGTTATATGGGATTATTATATGAGCCGCAACGTCAGATAACGTATCGGACATGTGCGCCGAGCGAAGATTCAGATCAGCCTGCGTATTCGCGCAACCTGACCAGAATCTTCCCTGGGTGCATTTTGGATAGCCAAGGAACGAAATATAGTCGAACTTCATTGGTTCGAACATCTTTGGGACCATGGAAATTTGTTCCAGATATGGGTAGTTCGAGCCACTGTGTGTAAATAATAGCGCCAGATTAGGAGACAAATGGGAATAATATACGGATGTCTTTTCGATCTTCTATATAAAATGGTATGTTGAGTGTACTCATTAGAATCGCCTCAATGAGGCGATTCTAAAGAGAACACACAACATACATATACTTGGCAAATAGGAAAACTTCCTAAAAGACTCCTAAATATTTGTTTTCTTGAGCTGTCGGAAGAATTTCCTAGGGACGGACTCAAGAACGAGTTCGAATTAGCCATGGTAAACGAGTCATAGGTGTTCGAGTCATTGAGGTTTTGCTGTATTCAGACTGCGCGGCAGCGCATGCTGAACTATAATCTTCTTTATGCGCCCATGTCAGAAGGTACACTGGCTAGGAGTTGGCTGGGTGTGGCGAGGATGTCGTGCATCTTACGTCATCCGGGAGTCCAACTGACATTGGCTTCCAGCTGGGCAAGGCCTGTTATCCTTGTAGCAGGTAAGGGTAGATGGGGAAAAGGTCTATTTCTACTGTTTCTTCACTTTAATTCCTGTTCTTCTTTCATCCCTGTCCCTCTCTTTCATCTCCTTCCCTATCTCTTCTATCTCTTTTCTCCCTTTCTCTAGAAGATGACAAAAATGACCCACAAGGGTTGATGTGTCGTTAAACCCCAACACAATCAAGCTGGCAACTGACTGTCAGTACATGTACCGTAATTTATACGGACGCCTTTCGATTATTTACAGTAATGATTACGCATGGTAGAGCAGTGTAGGGCACGGTAGATAACGTATAGGACATAGTAGGGATGTGAGGTACCGCACCCTCACCCCATCTTACTAGGAAATTTCTGCGAAAGTTCTACGGTCCCCTTAAACATTTACGGTAAAGGCGCTGGTAACCACTTGCCAGTATTTACCGTAAAACATTGTTTACAGTGTACCATAGTTCTTGATAAGATGTTCTTGTTTTTTTTTGTGTTTTTTTTTTTTTTTTTTTTTTTTTTCTTCTTGTTGTTGTTTTTTTTTTAATCCAAAAATATTGATTTTTTCTTATTTCTCCAAGAAAACATATGTTTTAGGTACTCATCAGAAGCACCTCAGCGAGGCGCTTCTAATGAGTACCCAGAACATATGTTTTCGTGGAAACAAAGAAAAGTATTTACCTGATACCCAATATTATCGAGACCTATAAAGTACATTTACTCAGGTTGCGTCTCATTTTATGTAAATATGTTCGCATTGTTTTAATTGGGTTTTACGTCGCTTTCAACGCTCTTACAGTCATATCGCGGCGGTGTCTTGATGTGACAGAGAGCTCAATGCTTACTTTAAGAGGTGACCTCATTAAAATATCATGCCCAAGATACATGATATTCCATCCAGCCATATTATACTGGCATTGAGCTGACCAGTTCTAATTCCTAGCTTTTCAAATGCTGAGCGCCAAGCGAAAGATTAACTAGTACCCGTTTTTAAAGTCTTTGGTATGACTCGGCCGGGGATCTAATCTTCAACGCTCTACCAAATGTCGGTTTGAAAATGTCTGCAACGGTAAAATTCAATTAATTGTCATAAAACTTGGTAAAAAATAATTGAAATGCTAGTTAATATATTGGACAGCGTCACGCGAAAAAGTGCCTTCGAGCATGCGCAGAATATGCAGATTCACATCATCCTGCACTTGCGCAAAATCTCACTTTAGCATTTCCTCGCCATTGAATCATTCGATAGTATCCAATGATTCTGTTTGCGGACAGTGATGGCCCTGATCAGATTGCGCGGATGCGCAGTCTAATTTAGGCCTTCGCTGTCCGCATATGTTCGAAGACAAGTTTTCGCATGGCGGCGCAATTGATAAAAACGGAAGTTTCGCCAAACGATTTATCAGTCCAAATTGTCAACGACATTCTAGGAACATTTCTTACCTTATTATTTTTTTCTTTTTGGACATGTCCCGTTTTGTTATGTCAGAACTTTTAGGGGCTATTCCCGCCCTCCGAGCTGTAAATATCAAACTCATGTCTATCACTCTCTTGTTTCAGTGGCTATGAATCTATTATTGAACACTGCTATTGTCAAGAATTTTAGCCTCAAATCACTCCAAACCGTTTTCAATAATCCATATGACACCTTTTATAATAATTATTATAGCAAATACCTGGGCTTCAAGTAGTATCGATCTTAAACGACGAGTTTCTACATAGATAGAATACATCAGTTTCAGAAATTAATGGTGCCTCTAACCGCTCGAACTGTCAATAAATTCTAACGGGTTTAGCTACAGAGAGAAAACTGAACTCTGTTTCAAGTGCGGCGATACCCAGCGGGCACATTGTTTGAGTCGATTCCTCTTATGACGTTTATACATCTTATTGATATCGATGTAACGCCATGACGTTTTATTACAAAACGTCGCATTGACAACTTGATGATTATACAGTGTCGTATTGACGTCGATGTAACGTCACGGCGTTTAAACAACGTTTCACTGACGTCGATGCAACGTCATCGACAAATCGACGATGTTAAAAACGTCATGGACCCGCTGGGTCATCATTCATGCGGTGCTGGTAACGGTCGCGACAAGTGAAAATATATCTCAGTATATATGGACAGCGCAAACCCACTGTTTCTAGTGCGGCGATTGCTGACTGGCACCTGACGAGGATGCAACATTATGACGTTTATACAACGTCTTATTGCTGTGGATGTAACACCATGACGTTTATACAACGTCACATCGACGTCAATTTCACGTAATGATGTTTATTTTATACTTAAATGTAGCAGTGAAATTAATGTATATCGGAAATTAATAAAAATGATATTTTTACTAGTGAAAGAATATGATATTTTCACTAGTGAAAAATAACAAGTCGATGTTATTTTCACTACTCGTTACGGATTACTTCGGTTGTCTTCCTTGTTTCCCTAACAGATGCCAATCCCACCTCGGTTATTTTGAACTCCTCTAACTTCTATGTTTCTGAGCAAAACTATCAAGTGTTGGTATGCATTTTCTTAGTCAGAATGTAAGGAACATATTGGTAACAAGATTATCATAATTTACCGAAATTTTTGTTTTTGTCTCTGTAGTGCTTTAAATGTTTGAAAGCACTGAACGTCGCCATGTTTGATGACGTTAGGTATGACATCAGAAGCGCGCACTGGCGTGTAAACAATAAAATAAAAAGAAAATGTTCTCTTTTTCAGTGAATACCATAAAAAATTTCATCTTGTCCTGCTGAAGATGCCACGCCGGCTTCTAATTTTCAGCCAGTCAGATTACTTGATCTAGATTGTTCATATAAATTCTGAAACTTAAGCTAACTGATCTGGATCTACACTGTTTGTAAAGTAGGATATACCTGGGATCAGCAGGACAAGGGTTAAAATACTGTAATTTAACTATAAAGGACATGAACTAAGCCATGTTACAATACATTGAAGATCAGCCTTGTCGATGTACCAACGGAGGGCATCACGAAAACATGCCTATATAATTTTGACCCCCTTAAACCCCACTTTTATATAGTAAAACTGGGGTTTACCGGGGTATACAATATTTTTCTTATTTCTGCTCAGAAAACATAGATTGTGAGTATTCGTTAGAACCGTTCTAACGAGTACCCCACAATCTATGTTTTGAGCAGAAATATGAAAAATACTTGAATTTATTGTCTGAAAATTTTCAAGTTTTCGGTGATTAACTTTTCAATATATTTGAATAGGCATGTTTTCGTAATGGAAATAAGGAAAAGTTATGATAAAATAAACTTCATAAATGAAACCACCGGCGCAAGAGCAAAGAACTCCAACAGAGGGATCACTCTGGAACGATCAGTAGAATAACTACTTGCGAAACTTCGATTGCAACTTTAAACAGTATCAATGCATAAAGAAGCAGTGTCCCACGCTATTAACAGCCGTGCATTAACCGGCGAAAAGCCGTGTATTAACAAGGCAATTCACGCTACGCAACTTTCAATATGCTCGTACCGGGGCCACAGAATTGCTACCGTACGACATGTGCACAGCCCGGCCTTGGAACGAGCATAGTCCGTGGAAAAGAGCGTTCGTGCGACATCGGGGAAAAGGCGAAACAAAATAGTGCAAGAAATGACGCGAAATGTAGCAAATGTTTTCAGTTTTTATGCAATAATAGCGATCGAACATGTTTTTTCAATGCATTAACGTTCGCCAGGTCCCTTGGGTTGTGTTGAAAACTGCGGCCTTCGGCCTCGGTTTTCAACACTTCCCACGGGACCTGGCGAATGTTAGTGCATGAAAAACCATGTTTGATCCCTATAAAACAAAACATACGGAAAGAACACAGAAAGCAAAATGAACAGTCGTTGAATATGACTACATTAACAACAAAAATGTTGACCATCAGAATACCCGCCTTTGAACGGACATCAATATATATCACTACTGAATCATGTACAGTAACCTCTCAATGGCTCGAACGTCTTTGGACCGTAGAAATTTATTTGAGACCTGAATAGTTCGAGCCACTAGGGATTTATCACGATGCCAAGTCAGGAAGCAAATGGTGATAATTTAGGGAAGTCTTTTTGATCTTCAATATAATAGTGGTATGTTAATTGTACCCATTAGAATCGCCTCCATGAGGCGGTTCTAATGAGTACACTCAACATACAATTTCATGATACAATAAGTTTGCCTAAATATTTGTTTTCTTGAGCTATTAGAAGAATTTCGTAGGGAAACAAAAACGAGTTCGAAGTAGGCATGGTACACGAGCCATCGGTGTTCGAGCTATTGAGGTTCGACTGCACATTCATTCGTTGGACATCCACGTACTATAGAATGTTAACCCATTTATGAGGGTCGTTCAAAAAGTTAATGGCCCCACAGAGATCTGGTGGATCTGTGCATATCAACTGAATATGTATGTAAGGAGTCTTTCTCTATATTTCAGAAAAAAATTAAACATTTCTGGTTAACTTTCTTATATTGCCCGTAAAACACAAGAAGGGTTGTCGATGTTTTAAATGTCCATTAAACTTTATTTGTATTGCTTCACGATGACATTTCATTTCTCATAAACAACGATTTTTTTTTGTTTGCTGTTGTTGTTGTAAAAGCAAATTTGACCACCTGCTGATGGTTTGATTACCAAATAAGTATTTTGAAATGTACATTACATCAGCACTACCGTAAACCCTTAAATCATGCACCCCTAAAATTTAAAATACCTCATATGCGGTTATTGAAAATTGTCTTTATATATCCAAGAAAATGTTGTTACACAAATAAACAGTAGCATCTTACATTTTTTCCATGGTATTGTAAATTTCGAGGCATTCACAGTTGGGTTTGCATGTGTATTCTCTATGCTGAAATTATTAAAACCTCACCATTCTCGGCATTAAAATTTGTGTCCAGAAATTTTGAATTACCTGAAATTACAAATAAATTATATCATCAAAGTTGTCGGTGGTCAAAACGTACATTATAGAGTATGGAGCTAAGTGTAAAAAGCGTATTCTTGGAAAATTTAGATTGAAGATGAATTCTGAAAACTTACTGATTATTCATCACAAAAACACGCCTATATAATTTTGACCCCCTTAAACCCCACCTTTATAGAGTAAAACTGGGGTTTACAGGGGTATACATTATTTTTCTTATTTCTGTTCAAAACAAAGATTGTGGGTACTCGTTAGAACCGCCTCGGCGAGGCGGTTCTAACGAGTACCCACAATCTATGTTTTGAGCAGAAATGTGAAAAATATCAGAATTTTTATCTGAAAAATCTTGAGTTTTTTGGTGGTGAAATTTCCAATATATTTGTATAGGCAAGTTTTCGTAATAGACAAGTTACATAGTATACAAATGTTCTCTAAACTCTACAGAACATGGTAGGACTGAGAACTTTTTGAACGGCCCTTGTATCCCTATTGTCCCTTTAAAGGACATTTGAAAACAGTGTATACCTAGATCAGACGCCGCAGAACGTTGCATCTGATCTGGGTCTACACTGTTTGCATAAACTACAGGAATGTATGTAAAACATAATACCATGGACTCTTTTATCTCAAACTCCAGAGGACATGAATTTTCAGTTTGAGCTAATACGAGTTAAAAAGTACAGAACATTTAGTTTGACTTTTACAGTGGTTAGAATTATCAGTATTTGAGATAACGAGAGCCAACTGAAATAATATATAAACTAACCAGACACTCTGCTAGTGGAAATAGACTGGTTCAAAGATTTGTAGTAGAAGTGTCCAATCGACGTAAATCGGTTAAATATCTTGTTCCGAAGTTTGATCTCGAGTCCTGACAATAGTCATGCTGAATGAATTAAGTTGCCACGCCCACCTCTAATTTTCAGCCAATCAGATCACTTGATCCAGGCTGTTTATACAAATTCACATGCTTCATTACGAAAAAACGCCTATTCCTATATATGGAAAATTTCACCTCCAAAAACTGAAAACTTTCAAATAAAAAAACTCTGATATTTTTTCGTATTTCTGCTCAAAACATAGATTGTGGGAACTAGGCGGTTCTAACGAGTACCCACACTTTATGTTTTCGATTAAAAATAAGAAAAATAATGTATACCCCCATAAACTTCAGTTTTACTATATATAAAGTGGGGCTTAAGGGGGTCAAAATTATATAGACATGTTTTCGTGATGAATGAAAAAGCAGATCAAGATCGACTGACTCCTTCTTGAGGAATCAACTAATCTAATTCAACACTGTTTGCAAACGCAGGTTATATCCGGGCTTTAGTGCTGACTTGAAAATAATAAACAGTTTCGTTGTGGGTAGGTTGAAATAAATAATAAAGTTTTTCTTGTGTAGGATTGCTTCTGAACTCAAGAAGCGAAAATTATTAAGGAGACTGGGTACGCTTTTTAGATTTGTCACCATTTCTGCCAAGGGGAACAACTTTTGTTACTTCCGTTTTGCTCTGCTCATTACGAAAACACGCCTATACAAATATATAGAAAATTTCGTCTCCAAAAACTGAAAATTTTCAGATGAAAAACTCTGATATTTTTCCTATTTCTGCTCAAAACATAGATAGTGGGTACTCGTTAGAAGCGCCTCGACGAGGCGGTTCTAATGAGTACTCATAATCTATGTTTTTGAGCAGAAATAAGAAAAATAATACATACCCCTGTAAACCCCAGTTTTTCTATATAAAAGTGGGGTTTGAGGGGGTCAAAATTATATAGGCGTGTTTTCGTGATGGCAGGCCAAGTCTCTTCTTGAGAACGGGGTCAGATCTATAAAAAAAATGAATTTGCTCACTATTTCTTTAGTTAAGAAGGGACGCACAAACTCATTTCGACAAATTTGCCTCCCTTGAAAGCGAACTCGTTGTCCTTTGATTCGTGCTAGTTCGTCGACACCTGAGATCCAATGTATCCCTTAGTCTTGTATATTGCATGTTTGTGTAGATTCACTCTCTTCCCCACCCCCTTCGGCTGTTTCAGGAAGAGTAGTCGTCTGTTACTGGCAAAAATGTATGCACTAGTACTAGAAAGATCAAAATCACATAACCTTACATACCTAAAATTGGAATTCGACTCTTCTAATATATAGCGGGTGGGTGCCGAGGAGTTTATTCAGTCTAAAGTAGGTTAACAGCCATCACGAAAACATACCTATATAATTTTGACCCCCTTAAACCCCACTTTTATATAGTAAAACTGGAGTTTACAGGGGTATACATTATTTTTCATATTTCTGCTAAAAACATAGATTGTGGGTACTCGTTAGAACCGCCTCGACGAGGCGGTTCGAACGAGTACCCACAATCTATGTTTTGAGCAGAAATATGAAAAATATCAGATTGTTTTATCTGAAAAATTGCCATTTTTTGGTGGTAAAATTTTCAATATATTTGAATAGGCGTGTTTTCGTAATGGTTAGTGAATTTCTGTCGTTGTTCGAGCATGAATAGATGAATTGTCACACTTGTTTTACAATCCGAAGCAGTCAAGTGACTGATAAGTTCAGTCACTCGGGTAATGGCATGCATTATTTATACTAATATTGTACATTGTGACAGAAAGTTGTATTGATTTTTGAAAATTTGCGCGACTAACCTCAAATATTGACTATTCTTTTTTTTATTGTTGTTGTTGTTGTTGTTGTTGTTGTTGTTGTTGTTTATACTGTCATTTGAATTTTGGATATAAATACTAGCTCCAGATAAGAGAGGATATCCACATAATTTTTTTTTTTCTTCGCGAAAACATACGTTGTGGTACTCATTAGAAGCGCCTCGGCGAGGCGCTTCTAATGAGTACCCACAATGTATGTTTTAGTGAAGAAATAAGAAAAATAGCAATGCTTTTAGAGTAAAGGAAGTGCCTTTTCTGGGGCTATGCTGATATGTTACCTTGCACGTTACAATGTTTGCAGTTCCAATAATTTTGTACATCACCACTTGGCCTTTCTAATAATTTCTGACCACTCTCATTCCCCTTTTTACTTAATAAAGTGGGCCGCGCCATGCGAAAACGTGTTTTGGGGATATACAGGCAGCGAAGGCTCCGATCAGCCTGCGTATCCGAGCAGTCTTTTAGGACCTTCGCTATCCGCTAACAGAATCATTGGCCATTATAAACTGCGTCAATGGAGAGCAAAAGCCCGGATGAGACTTTACGCGTGGGATGAATCTGAATCTGTGCATTGTGATCGTGCATGAAGATACCTTTCCGCTTGGGGTCGCGGGTTCAACCCCCGCCGAGGTCGGCAACATTCTTTCGAGGAGATTGATCATGAAATATTTTCTACGGTCATTCTCTCCCTTCCGCTGATTCAAGAAGGGCAGTTGTCAGTTTCTGGCGAAAGAATGTGCACAGTACTGGTTAACCGTTTAGAGGACTAAGCTTGCCCAGTAAACGTGTGGTTAGGTAAACTGACCGCGCTCGACATGACCCCACTGGGTTGACTGGGCCGTAAAACCTCAACACAAACAAACAAACCTTTCCGCTTGGTGCTGCCCAAGTACTGAACTGTGTGGGTGGTTGGTGTGGTGCGTGAAATTTGAACAAATGAAGCATTTCTTTGTAAGATTGCGTTTAAATCGTGGCGATTCTAAAGAACATTATTTTATAGATAGAAAAGACGTCCCTAAATTATCCTTATTTCTTCCCTGACCTGGCACTGTGATTTATCCACAGTGGCTCGAACTACCCATATCTAGAACAAATTATCATGTTCCCAAAGATGTTCCAGCCATTGAATTATCATGTTCCCAAAGATGTTCCAGCCATTGAATTATCATGTTCCCAAAGATGTTCCAGCCATTGAATTATCATGTTCCCAAAGATGTTCCAGCCATTGAATTATCATGTTCCCAAAGATGTTCCAGCCATTGAATTATCATGTTCCCAAAGATGTTCCAGCCATTGAATTATCATGTTCCCAAAGATGTTCCAGCCATTGAATTATCATGTTCCCAAAGATGTTCCAGCCATTGAATTATCATGTTCCCAAAGATGTTCCAGCCATTGAATTATCATGTTCCCAAAGATGTTCCAGCCATTAAATTATCATGTTCCCAAAGATGTTCCAGCCATTGAATTATCATGTTCCCAAAGATGTTCCAGCCATTAAATTATCATGTTCCCAAAGATGTTCCAGCCATTGAATTTCGACTATATGAACTCATATAAAAAGGATAGTATATCACGTAGATTCTATGCGACCGACTGCATGGATCATCACGAAAACAGGCCTATATAATTTTGACCCCCTTAAAGCCCACTTTTATATAGTAAAACTGGGGTTTACAGGGGTATACTTTATTTTTCTTATTTCTGCTCAAAAACATAGATTGTGGGTACTCGTTAGAACCGCCTCGCCGAGGCGGTTCTAACGAGTACCCACAATCTATGTTTTTAGCAGAAATATGAGAAATATAGAGTTTTTTATCTGAAAATTTTCAGTTTTTGGAAGTGAAATTCTCTGTATATATTTGAATAGGCGTGTTTTCGTAATGTTAACCCAACTAAGATCAACAACTTTACAGTCTTCTTCACTAGCACGATAGTGGGTTGGACGGCAGACATAATGACAGTTCTAAACATTTCATTATACACACTAAGAAATAACTCGTCACCCAGTAAATCACGAGCGTTCCCTCGTCAATCATTCGATTTACTAGATGTCTTATCAACCGCCGATTTTTCAGGAAATGATAGCTCTACACAGCTCGCTTGATTGCTTAAGCCTTGATCTCTTCTCTCTGATGCACGTGCTCTGACGAATCCGTTCTATTTACAAGACAAAGAGCTATAGTAATCGTATCGCTCATTTTGACTGGTCCCCAAAATTAATAATTTGACATCATACAAAAACGGCGAGGTCTAAAACAGGCACGTGCAAAGATTGCTCTAACCACTGGCTAATAAAACACCAAGTCTTGTAATTCTCTCGCGCAGTTTTCATTCTACCCATTTTGATTGCCTCCCTTTCAAATCTACCTCGCGAGTTAACGAGCATGCGCAGTGAATCCTCACAGGTGTGGGCTATGGACGCCATCGAGCACGTGTCAGTTTGTCTAGCAGGGTTTTCCCTTAGAGTTTTAAAATGAGGGTCCCAGGGGACTCCCTTGTGTGGGATTAAGGGGTCCTTTAATAAGATTTAGGGGTCTGCTGTATTAAAGCTGTAAATCCTTAAATCACTAATCACAACTACAGTAGATGACACTTTGAAATGCTTATTTCAGAGAAAATAAGACTTGACATTTCATGTGAATCGTCTGCTATGGCAAGTCTTATTTTCTCTGAATAATAGCAAAAAGAATTTTAGTATGTCGTCTGCTACAAATTTGCTGAGCCCTTTAACCCTTGTCATGCTGAATAAATTAAGATGCCACACCCACTTCTAATTTTCAGTCAATCAGATTACTTGATCCAGATTGTTGATATAAATTCACATACTTAATGGCAAACAGTGCAGATCCAGATCAGTTGGCTTCTTCAGAAGCCAACTGATCTGGATCTACACTGTTTGCAAAGGCAGGATATATCCGGGTTTAACAGGACAAGGGTTAAGGGTTAACTATTGCTTAAATAATGAGTTCTTGCCCTTTAGATCACAAATAGATTAACATACAAAGCCATAGATAAATGAAGTTGAATTTGGATAATTCATATATGCATCACTAAGGACCCTTGCCACTAAAATTCGAGGGTCCAGAACAAGGTTTTGGGAGTGAAAACTGCCAAAATGCGAGTCATGGAAAACCCTGGACTAGTAAGGTCGTCAGACTGATAGTTTGTCTAGTCAATTTGATTAGCAAGATCATCAGATTGACTACAAATTGGTCTAGTGAACTTGACTGGGAAAGTCGTCGGATTTGTAAGTTTGTGTAAAGCGTCAGTTTGACTAGCAGTATCGTCCCATAGAATTGTTTATCTTGTCAATATGGCTAGTGTTTTCGTCAAACTGACCTACATGTACTCATTCGGACTAGCATGGTTGTCAGAATGACTAGTTTGTCTAGTCTAGTCAGTCTGACCAGCGTTGCTAGTACTTTGATGTTTTATCTAGTCAGTCTGACTAGTTGTCTAGTCTCTTTTTGGAAAGTCAAATTGACGAGGTTCTCTATTATAATTAACTAGTTATTCATCACGAAAACATACCTATATAATTTTGTCCCCCTTAAATCCCATTTTTATATAGTAAAACTGGGGTTTACAGGGGTATACATTATTTTTCATATTTCTGCTCAAAACATAGATTGTGGGTACTCGTTAGAACCGCCTCGGCGAGGCGGTTCTAACGAGTACCACAATCTTTGTTTTGAGCAGAAATATGAAAAATATTAGATTTTTTATCTAAAAAATTCCAGTTTTTTATGGTGAAATTTTCCGTATATATTTGAATAGGCGTGTTTTCCTAATGTCTTAGATTTGATAAGTTTGAGCTCTCAGAAACTAATTTTGAATCCCTAACAGTATTACTGTTGGCAGTTCCCAGTCGGTATTCATGTTTGAGTTCCTTAAAGAGGATTCTGGCCCAAATAAAATAAAACTCTTTTTCATGCTCATCTCAGCTGAGCATGAAATTTGTCCTGCCAATAGCTCTCAAATTACGAACAAATGCAAATTGTTCCTTGCTAAACTTAGCTGAGCAACTATTGTTTGCGTTTTCATATTAATTAGCCGCGAAAATTTCATGCTCACTATGTTTTATTAACATCGGGACCAGATCTCGTTGACATGCTGTTTCGTGATATGATTCTATGTTTTTTGACACTTATACCCTTATCTGGTTCCTTGGAAATCTTGTGTTCCGTGATTGTAACATTTTCTGAGTATTTATTTATTTATTGTTGTTGATGCTGTCGTTGTTGTTGTTGCTGCTGTTGTCGTCGTTGTCGTCGTCGTCGTTAGTAGCAGTGGTTGTAATTGTCGTTTTTCTGACGTTAAAAGCAAGAAAGGTTCTAGCCAGCATGCTGATAACACTCTGCAGATGCACATCCGAGCCATTGCTGCTGACATGATTTTTCAGCTTGCTTAATCCCTGAACATAAGTCTTGATTTAGGTTTATAAGTTTTTGTGTATCTGTTTTTATTAGGATTATAATTATGTTCTGATAATTTCCAGTCAGTCTTGCAAATTGATTTGAGAAACGATTGACTTCGGGAAAGGAGTTAATTAAACTTGTTGCCATATACTTTGTTCTTCTGTACATTGTTTCTTGCATGCTAAATGAAAATCAGAATAAGATATTCTTACAAATTGTTTAGAGTTATTTTTGCTTTCAAAACTGTGTTAACCTGGTCCCACGCTATGAGTTTAATTTTTTCTGATCTAACAAAGGTCAAACACTCCTCCTTGACTATTTGTCTGCACATATCATCTCACTTAACTCAGAAACTCATAACTGGCCTGCCAAATTAGAGAGAAGACACTCCAAAAGATAAACTTTTTTTTTCTTTTTTTTTTTTTTTCCTTTATAAAATATAAATCATTTTCCATGCTGATTCAAAATCAGTTAGACGGGAGTCAGTCTAGTAAAGTGTGTAAATACGGATCGGCGCATCTGATCTGTGTCTACAATGTTTGTATTAAAGATAAGGCGCTCTCGAACTCGCTTATCTCGAATAACCGCTTATCTCGAGGTAAAAATATGGTCCCTGCCTAAACATGAAAATCTAACAACAGGTAAAAAAATATTGTGGAAAAGAGGAGAAATTGCTCCATAGCAAATGGCAACCAGAGCATCAGTATGCAGCGCCTTGTTGAAGCGTTTTAGGTCAAAAGATGATTTTCTTTTGCGTCTGGTGACTGTAGATGAGACTTGGGTTCATTATTATGAGCCAGAAAATAAAGCTCAGAGTCGTCAGTGGGTAGGGCCTGGGTCCCCGAGGCCAAATAAGTTCAAGACGCAACAGTCTGCAGGCAAGGTGATGGCCACAGTATTTTGGGACGCAAAAGGCGTTATTATGTTGGACCTTTTACCCAAGAGAAGTAGAGTGTACTATGCAAACTTGTTAGACCAGCTGAGAACCGCCATCCGTTAAAAACGCCGAGTTAAACTCTCTAAAGGTGTTTTGCTGCAACAGGACAATGCGAGAGTTCACACTTGCAAAGTTGCAATGGATGCTGTAGAGCGAAACGGGTATGAATTAATACCACATCCTGCCTATTCGCCTGACCTAGCTCCTAGCGACTTCTTCCTGTTCCCAAACTTGAAAAAGGATATCCTTGGACTTCATTTACGGTCTCATGAAGGAGTCGTGATGGCAGTTGAGGAGTGGGTCAATGGAAAGAACCCTGACTTTTTCAGTTCTGGGCTGATAGCACTTGAACACCGTTGGTCTAAGTGCATCACACTAAAGGGCAATTACATCGAAAAAGAAAAGGTGGATCTCAACCGGAAATAAGTTAGGACGGTTACTTATTGACTCACCCTCGTATATTGAAAATATTGTGGAAAAGAGGAGAAATTGCTCCTTTTTTCCACAATATTTTTTACCTGTTGTAAGATTTTCATGTTTAGGCAGGGACTAGATTTTCATCTCGAGATAAGCGGTTATTCGAGATAAGCGAGTTCGAGATAGGGAGAGTCAACTGTACATGTAAGTGTTTACTCACAGATGTAAATATACATATAGTACAGTAAAACCTGTGTAAGACAGCCACCCTCGAGACTGACTTTAAATAGTGGTTGATGTGCAAAAAAATGTCTGTCTTATAAAGGTACATGTCATGTAATTTTGCTAGCAAAATTACATGACATGTACCTTTATAAGACAGCCACCTTTCCACATCAACCACTAAAGTCAATTTCAAAGGTGGCTGTCTTACACAGGTTTTACTGTACTCTAGTAATTCGGGGCTTGACCTTTACCTTTCAGAGTTGCGCTGGTGTTAAAGTGACTTCTACGGCTGATATTGTTAGCCCTAGTACTGGTTGTAGTATTGAGCCTGTCATCAGCTGTGTGACCTACATTTATACAGTAAAACCTCTGTGGCTCGAACATCTTTGGGACTTTGAAAATTTATTCGAGATATGGGTAGTTCAAGCTACTTAGGGTTAATCATGGCGCCAGGTCTTGAAACAAAATTAATGGTGATAATTTAAGGAAGTCATTTTGATATTCTGTACAATAATAGTATGCTGTATGTGTTCATTAGAATCGTCTCGATGAGGCGATTCTAATGAGTATATACAACATATAATTTCAAGATAAAATAAGAAAATTTCTTTAAATATTAGTTTTCTGGAGCTATCGGAAGAATTTCATAGGGACTCAAAAACGAACTCGAATTAGCCATGGTATACAAGCCATCGGTGTTCGAGCTATCGAGAATCGACTTAAACGTATTATAAATTTCAAATATTTTTCTCAATGCCTCTTTATGTTTGCCATCCAAGCATGCACACAGCGTCGAAACGATGTCGATACAACGCGGTTTGTCGATTGCAGTTTCTCTTCGTTTCGTTCAGGTGCTGTTTTGTAATGTTATTTCATGACATTCAAGAGTTATCCAGGCATTTGTGAGGATTGTGCTCCCTGTGAGGGTGGTCTTTCTTGGGTATCCATTATAACACGGAGAGAAATTCACCTGAGACGAAGACTGCCTGAGCCTCTTTAAAGATAGAATAAGAAACACATTCAGAGCGTTGTCTGTTAATCTTATTTTAAAGTAGGTCATCATTCACTTTGCTGTGGCATATATTTATGACGTGTTACATGTATTGTCAACTAACTGATAGACACATACAGTTGACTCTCGCTATCTCGACCTCGCTTATCTCGAATAACAGCTTATCTCGAAGTGAAAATCTGGTCCCAGCCTAAAGATGAAAATCTAACAACAGGTAACAAAATATTGTGGAAAAGAGGAGAAATTGCTCCTTTTGGAGCAATTTCTCCTCTTTTCCACAATATTTTCAATATATCTCGAATTACAAGAGTCCAATTACATATACATTTGGTAAATGCGATTTATTTTTTCCTCAATTCTGAAATTCTGATATGTCGAGGTACGGACATCTCGAAGTATTTCAGGGAGTCCCTTGGAATTCGAGATAACGAGAGTCGACGGAACATTATACACATGCGTTGATATTATAAATTTGATTCTCTACTGAATTATTAACAGTGATATAATTCATTCGATCTAACATCAAGTCTCGAATACGAGTACGGCTGCTCTCTAATTGGAGGCCACAGGATGATCGTTCAGAAGATGCAAACTAATTTTGAATAACACGCGCCACTGTTTCGCTTTACTGAACGCAGCCTTGATTTGGATATGTCCGCTATAGTTGTCCATTGTTTCGTGTAAGTGCTTTCAGTCGTTGAACCTTTATTCGTACTTCAGCAGACGACAAATTACGTGATATGTTTTCTTACTTTTCCCAGAAAAACAGGATTTGATAGTTCATGCAAATTGTCTCAGATAGAGACAATTTGCATGTAATGTCAGTTCCTGTTTTCTATGAAAAATAAGGCTAAATATTTCAATATCTTGTCTGCAGAAAATGTTACCCAGAGTGCTATGAGTTAAAACAGATGGAGCAGACATATATTCCACATGAAAAAAAATGAATACAATGGCGCATGGTTTCATTAAAATAAAACTGAAGTTTTTTTTTTTTTTTTTTTTTATTATTGTTATTTGCGTATTATCTGATGGTGCATTCTAAATATACGTGGCAAAAAAAAGTTAGGGATATTTGTATGTATGGTGAAATAAAAGGAAACTAAGACATATCTGAAATCTGAAATTGATATATTTGATTACATCATTTCATTTACAGACAAAAATCCATCCGTTTTCATTTACAGACAAAAATCCATCCGTTGCAGTCTGAATGAGAAAATTTGTATGAAAGATCACTAGGGTCACCAAATAAACCTCACAAATCTGTCAATATCGCGTATGTCCACCTGTTGCATCTATGCGGGCCACACAACGACGACTCATACTCCTGATGAGTCTGGCAGTCTGTAGCTGGGGTATCCTCCTCCACTCCTCCTGCAAGGCTGCGCCCAAAGCTTGGAGCGTTCTTGGTCGTGGAACTCTCTGTCGTACACGCTGGCCGAGAATGTCCCAAACATGCTCGATTGGCGACGTCAGGGGATCGAGCAGGCCAATCGAGATGATCCACATTGTTCTGCTGCAGGAACTGCTGTACTATCCTCGCCCGATGAAGTCTTGCGTTGTCATCCTGCAGCACTACGTGGTACCATAAGACTTCCTCCTCATGTTCAACAATGGCGCAGTTGTGGTTTATTCTACGAGACGATTTGTTTTATGTGTTACCTTATGTTATTTTGTTCTTGTGTTTTTCAGTCCTTTTAGCATTGCGATTATCTCGCTTGGGGAAGAGAGAGCTAATCCTATTGCTTTTCGTACGTTTGTTCGATTTGCGCTTGTTTGGTTTTGTCTGTTTCCTCTTACTCTTGGTGTCTGGGAAGGGCTGCGGTTTGTGATTGTGGCACTCCCTGGACTTTTCTTCTCTTACCGTTTTCTTCCATAGGTTGAGGGAACAAACGTTTGTTCGTGGAATGTAGGCCACATGGCCAAGATGACAGCCAGGCCCATATGACTACATTTCGAAAAGGTATGAAAGCGTTCCACCTACCGTGAAGTGGGTGCCAATTTGGCATGCAATAAAAACTTATTTTCTGTAAATGTTGCCATAAAAAATTACATGGGTCGATTCATTAACCTTAGATCGTTCGATTCATTCTATTCAATTACGCCAGACTTCGCATAATTCTGCTATGTATTACAAAAATCGTCCAATTTCGAAAATTCTGATACCTAATATTGCGCTCGAAGGAAAATGACAGTGTTGGCCTCTGACCGAGACCGTACTTTGTAACAGATGCAGTGACTGGCTATATTTGAAATAATGGAAAAACGTCATGACAGCATCAGCGCAGCGATGAAAACCGATCAATCCGAAATACGAAGTATGTAACCAATCAAATATGTCCTTACAAAAAGTAAATAAAAGGACAAAAAGGAGTTCAAATCTCTCAGATCTTCGGGCACAATATCAGAATTTTCGAAGCTGGACGATTTTCGTAATATATAGCAGCAATTTGCGAAGTCTGGTGTTATTGAATAGAATGAATCGAACAATCAAAGTGTAATGTATCTATACATGTAAGTTTTATGAAAATATTTGCAGAAAATGTGTTTTTATAAATTTGCATGCTAAACTGGCATCCCTTTCACGGTAGACGGAACACTTCATACCTTTTAAAAGCGTAGTCATTTGTGGACGGGGCCATTTTATATATTTTGTTTAAAATTGAAGATTTGGACATAAATCTCTGTAAGGGTCTACTTGATAGCCGCAAACACATAGACAGTCAATGAAAAACACTGTCCATGCGTCAGGTACCTGTTTGTGCGAGGGGTACGTAGAAATATTCGTCCCCCGGGATCACAGTCTGGCATCACTCGGCAAGCCTCGTGATGCCAGACAGTGACCCTCGGGCGGACTTTTCTATCTACCCCTCACACCCATGATAGATTCTTACAATACATATGCATAAAATCGTGGAAAAAAAGGTTTCAAATCAGAGCTCAAAGAGGCCGCATGCATTTCACTTGCATACAGTGCACGTTGTGGCATAAGGTAATTGTTAACTTCAAAATTATGTCCCCAGGGGATATCTGCCTCTGTCCCAGGGCTATCTGCACGTATAAAATGATAGAAGAAATTGTATAGAATCACAATGCAGAGATTTTTAGATATCGTTGCTCAGGATATGTTAGCGGTTCGTTATTGGGCAACATTTTCTTCTTTGAAGGAACTGGGTAGGCTGAAGCCAAATTTAGTATGGAATCTCTATAGGTCGGCGTAACGAAAGTTTTAAGGTAAGGGTCATGACTTTGGAGGGCTGTCATGCTCCCATTACGAAAATATGCCTATTCAAATATATAGAAAATTTCACCTCCAAAAACTGAAAATTTTCAGATAAAAACTCTGAGGTATCTCATATTTCTGCTCAAAGCATAGATTATGGGTACCCGTTAGAACCGCCTCTGCGAGGCGGTTCTAACGAGTACCCACAATCTATGTTATTGAGCAAAAATAAGAAAAATAATGTATACCCCTGTAAACCCCAGTTTTACTTTATAAACGTGGGGTTAAAGGGGGTCAAAATAATATAGGTATGTTTTCGTGTAGACTGGCTCCAGTCGTTTTTGTTTTATATCTATTTCTCTCTTTCTCTACATTATTATTTTTTTTATCATGATCCTCTTTAATCCAACTTCAAGTTACCTATGGCTGAACAAAAACACCCAGACTAGTTTTCGTGATGTATATAGCAAATAACTTTTAACTAGAGCTCCGCTGAGCAGGGCAATGTTCGCTAGTAGTAGATGTGCCCATTTACTTGGTATGGTAAACAGTTAACCAAAGTTTTACATTTTTAAAGAATAAAATCCGGTACAGCTTGGATAAACACTTTGGTCTCTGTATCCTTCAGTAACTTGACATGGAATTTAGCTTTAATTGGTTTGGCGAAACAGAAACTTAACATAAAATATGGCTTTGATAAAGTGACAAACCAAATATCAAAGATCAGCGCCTACTAGTTTCACACAAGAAGATGTTTGCAAGTTTTTTCCATATAAGTCTATGTGAAACAAGTAACCTATAGGCAAGGTCATTTTTGACCCATGGCTATAATGTGAACAATCTTGGTAAATTCAACTAGATAAAACTAAGTACCAAATATCAAAAGTCTAGGCTTTCTAGTTTCATATAAGAAGATTTTATGTAAGACAAGTGACCTCCGGCATGGAGCCATTTTGACCCCAGGGCCATAATTTGAACAATCTCGGTACAAACTCTCCAATTTTACCCCAGTGCTATAATTTGAACAATTTTGTTAGAGGCCCATTAGATAAAGTTACATACCAAATATCATAGGCATGGTCTTCAAGTTTCAGTGAAGCAGATTTTTAATGTTCCTTAGATGAGTCCATGTAAACAAGACCACTTGCGGCGGAGACATTGTTCATCCAAGGGCTATAATTTGAACAATCTAAGTAGAGATCCATACTACATACCAAATATCAAAGGCATGGGCCTTTCAGTTCAGACGAGAAGTTTTTTAAAGTTTTGCCTATAGCAGTCTGTGTAAAACAAAATGACCTTTACGGTAGAAGGTCAAAGTCTACCCAAGGTTATAATTTTGTCAAACTTTATTGGGCCCGTGTCCCCAATGCTGCATACAAAGACGTTTGCATTGGGACAATGACAGTCATCTGATGGAAGAGGCTTGTATAAATCTCCAGTAATGACAATACACTTTTGTTGACATCAGAATGATACCTAGCCAGTATGTGTATTGAAAACTCTACCAAATAGACTTCCAGTGTCTTCATTAAGAATTTGACTATCTTTTAATAAAAAAAAATATGATCAGACTCTTATTAGCAGATAAGTAGCTAGTCTAGAAAAGCCCGGCCTCGGTGGCTCAGTTGGAGACCAGTAGGTCGCGGGTTCGACCCCCGCCGAGGTCGGCAACATTCTTTCGTGGAGATTGATCATGAAATATTTTCTACGGTCATTTTCTCCCTTCCGCTGATTCAAGAAGGACAGTTGTCAGTTTCTGGCGAAAGAATGTGCACAATACTGGTTAACCGTTTAGAGGACTAAGCCTGCCCAGTAAAGGTGTGGTTAGGTAAACTGACCGCGCTTGACATGACCCCATTGGGTTGGCTGGGCCGTAAAGCCTCAAAACAAACAAATGGCTCCAATGGGTATTTTGTTTGATATGTTTTAAATTGTCGTGACATGTGCAGAATAGCTGTAGCCTCTGGCAAGACTACAGGTGTACCAACCAGGTCGATAGATTCCGATGGATTACCCTCAGGTTCAACAGGCTTTTTCACGCATTAACATTTGCTGGGTCTAGAATAAGTTGTTTTATTTACAAGGTCGCAGGTCGAGTGTTCAAATATTTTCTGAGGGATACGACAAATGCTAATGCAATGGAATGGAACAAATTATAACGATTCTTGGCAGCGAAAGGAGAGGTGAATAGTTATATATCCCAAGTTCCGCCAAGCTTTTCACTCATAAGCAAGGAAATGGATGATAGGAACCAAGCCGAATTCCCATCGATATTGAAGAAAAGCAGGCTAATAGGGTACGGGCGGGTGGGGAAAATAAATTACACTTCCTTAGATCATTTCCGAAAGCCGAACCTGTGGCCCCGATGGACCACTCTATGCCATACATACTTGCACTAACCTGCCGTCTATGCAGCACTGAAAAGCATCGCTCGCCAGAGATGCTGCAATTACTTATTCGTGAGGCACCTTAAGGGAACTTGGAATAGTTATATACCTCAAGTTCCGCCAAGCTTTTCACTCATCAGTAAGGAAATGGATGATAGGAACCAAGCCTTTCTTTGTGATAAAATCGGGAAGTGTTATCTCACGCAAATGAAAAAAATACCGAAAAAGAATAACATCTTTGCAATACATTTTTTATACAAAACATATAAAACAAAACAACTCACTGTGCTATCGCTATGCAAAACCATGCACTACAGTCACGAACGAAGAACCCCTTTTCCAAACAAATGCAGTGTCATAAGGTATTACGATACTGTTGCTCCACTGCCATGATAACCAACATGCAAAAACAGTCTCCACTCCAGCTTCAACCTGATTTGTTCCTTCTGTGTAGGAATCTTGGTATCGCCCCGCCTCGGACACAATAGACTCGTCAAAGGCCAGTCTCGGGACGCTATTAACCCATTTATGCCGAGTGGACTCTTCTACCTCAAGTCTTTGGACAAGTCCATTTCCTATATAAGGGGTGTCTGGTTAGTTTTGTCATTATCATATTTCGTAGAAATTTCTGAATTTAATGCAAACAGGGTAGACCCTGATCAGACGCTGCGTTCTGTGGTGTCTGATCTGGGTCTACATTGTTTGTGTTTGTCACATATATGGGACGCTAGGCTTAAATGGGTTAAGTTCCACTCAAGGAAGCCCTACTTGCGGTAGAATATTTTGCCATCAGCTGTGAATATATTAATATGTTTTGATCTACAATTCAGTCTTCTATTACGACTAATATCGAACAGCCAGTTATCATCTTCTTTTCTTAGAACCAAGCAAAGTTACAGATTGGTTTTGGAAAAATAATAGATGAAGAATCTGGGTCAGCAACGATAGGAAACTAATGGTTTGCAACCGCAATGTCATCAGGCCGGCTATGTTAGCCGGGACCATGGGCAGGACATATGCCTTATGTTACAAGATGATGGGACCTGTCCTTCATATCATGTAGCCAAAGACACGGGTGACTCTAACTCCAATCGCACCTACGCTCCCCCCCCACCGCTCCCCCCCCCCCGCCCCCCGCCCCCCCCCCCCCCCTCCCACCGTTTATAGGACACACTTACCTTATATATGTTATATAGTTGACTCACCTTATCACGAAGTCAAAGGGATTCTCCGAAATACAGATATCCGTACCTCAACATATCAGGTTTGTAGAATTGAGGAAAAAATAAATCCAACAACCACATTTCACATATGAATGTGTAATTTGACTCCTGAAATTGGAGATATATTAAAGATATTATGGAAAAGAGGAGAAATTAGGAGCAATTTCTCTTTTTTTTCCACAATATTTTGTAACCTGTGTGTTAGATTTTCATGTTGAAAACAGGGAGCAGATTGTTTTTACTTCGAGACATGCGGTTATTTGGGATAACGAGGGTCGACTTATCATCAGGCCCCTTTCCTCGAGTTGCACATCTATATTCCGTCATCTCGTTAGAATTACTTACGATAACTGGACACACATAATAGCATTTGCGCCTTTTCGTCAAAGGGAGACAACTTCGTGATGCCATTTTTGCCTTCCTGTACACATTGTCCCTCGTAAAGAGGTGTCTTATATAAAAAGAAATAATCTACTCCCATGGAGAGCAGCTTCTTCCCCGTTACAAAAGGGAGCAAATACAATTTTCACAAAGTTGTCTACATTGAAAATAAATCAAAATTCCTTAATGAGACGATTCTAGTGTAACGCACAAGCTACATTTTATGAAGAAATAAGAACAAATCAATTGATGATGGATGCAGTGTGATATAAAACCTTTTTTACATTTGGTGTGGATTCTGTGACTAATTTGGTGTACATACTGAACACATGGCCCTTCTAAAAATATAAATTAAATTTTTGACACAGACAAAGATCAGTCTGCACTGTCCGACCAGGGTCTACGCTGGTACCATAACCAAGCAACAGTCCGTAATGATCATGCAGCCATGAACGAGGAAATAGCTAGAAGTGTAAGGAAAGAATCACTGCGCATCCGCATATAGTCGGGTCTCGTTATCTCCACCGCTTATCTCTAATAACCGCTTATCTCGAAGTGAAAACCTGGTCCCTGTTTTCAACATGGAAATCTAACAACAGGATAAAAAAAAAAATAATGTGGTTGGTGTGGTCGGGTGGTGCGAAGGTGTCGTGTATCTTACGTCACCGGGGCGTCCAACTGAGATTGGCTTACAGTTGGGAAAGGCCTGCTATCCTTGTAGCAGGTAAGGGTAGAGGGGAATGTTTTCTTTTTCTTTTTTTTTTTTTTTTTTTGCTTCTGTTTCATTCCTGATCCTCTTTCTTCTCTGTCCTTCTCTTTCATCTCCTCTACTATCTCTTCCCTCTCTTTTCTCCCCCTTTCTCTGGGAGACGACACAAAATGACCAACAAGGGTTAACGTGTCATTAAACCCCAGCTCAATCAAAATATTGTGAAAAAGAGAAGAAATTGCTTATAAGGAACAAGGACCTCTGACGGTAACATGGGCAATCTACCTATTTTTTCTTTTTTTTTTTTTGGCGGATTGTCCCAGCTTCCATGTCTTTTTCCAAACCAATATATTTGGTATCTTTAGGAAGATACGTGTTCTGTAAAGAAGTAGAAGTATATATAGCCATATTGTAAATGTTTGTCTTACAGAAGCCATATTTTATTTATATAGGAGGGGCGGGGGAAGCATTTCTTTAGAAAAATAAAAATGAGACAGATTTGGAATTTTGTTCATACAGGTAAATGTTTTGGCATATCTTTATAAAATACAATTATTGTTTGGTATATAGCCAATTATTTGTCTAAAGTTGATGATATAAGTTTACATTTTCCACAGAACATATTATTTGCTCCAAACATTTAACATACCCTATAGCAGTGGCAGAATTTATTGTTCAGTGATCCGTGTGTAGTTCGGTGTTCCAGATCAGCTGGTTATCATACAGATAAATATCAGTACTTTCTGACATTTTTGCACAAATTAACCCTTGTTCTGCTGAATAAAAAGATGCCACGCCCTTTTCAAATTTTCAGCCAATCAAATTCCTTGATACAGATTGTTGATATAAATTCACATTCTGAATGGCAAACAGTGCAGATCCAGATCAGTTGGCTTCTTCAGAAGCCAACTGATCTGGATCTGCACTGTTTGCAAAACAGGTATATCCGGGTTCAGCAGGACAAGGGTTAATAAAGAAATCTCATTAGATCTTCAAGTGAATATTAATACAATGTAACCTCAATGGCTCGAACACGGAAGGCTCTTTTACCGTGGATCACTCGAACTAATTTTTGAGCCCATAGGACATTTTTCCGATAGTAGCTCAAGAAAACAAATATTTAGAGATATTTTCTTAATTTATGCTGAAAATATATGTTGTGTGTACTCATTAGAATCGCCTCATCGAGGCGATTCAAATGAGTACACACAACATACCATTATTATATAAAAGTTGGAAAAGACAATCCTGAATTATCCGCATTTGCCTCCTGACCTGGCGCTGTGATTGACCCTCAGTGGCTCGAATTACCCATGTCTCGAACAAATTTCCATGGTCCCAAAGATGTTCGAGCCATTGAAGTTCGACTATAATTATGAAGCTAGGTCGTTTTTGTCACAGTAAAATAAAACATAAAAATGTATCTGACTACTCAACTGGAGCCCTATAGTGTATCCCACATCTACCTGTGGGTTCAACTTCACAATCTATGCAACGTATGCGCAGATATCTTTTACTCGTATCTTCCAACTGCACAATACTGAATCAGGCTTTATATCAGTGGAGGTCGCGTTTATGCAACAAAAGCCAGGCAAATAACTAAATATATTATGGACTTATACTAAAATGAATATGCCAGGATATAACAGTTGAGATTAAAAAAAAAAAAAAAACAGTTGTAATTCTTTCCATGCTTAAAACTGCTATACTATGCCTGAAAAAAAAGTGTGTGTTTTCTCTATGGTATCATCCTCACCCCCTGCCTCAGGTAGCGACTTACATATATTGTGTAAAATATGCATGTACAAATGGCTGCAAAAGGATTAGCTGAGGCAAGGGCGTGTGTGTGTGTGTGGGGGGGGGGGGTGGGGGAGGGGGTGAGTGGGAGTGAACAGTACTGTATAAAAAAAAACAAAAAAAAAAAAAAAAAACACTTTTTTTCCGTTTTCCATGCATTTCAATAGCAAAAATGATAGTTTTACCTAAATTTAGGATGCAATTACATTTCATTTAGAATAAGTTTTTTCATGGCAGTAACAACGATTGGTCATTAGAAGTCCACTGCAATAATAATTATTCAGTTTACTGAAGTTTTATTTTCCCTTAGTTTGGAGGCAAATTTACATTGCTGCTCTCAGAGGTCCTTTCTCCTCTTTTTCACAATATTCGTATTTCCAGTATATCTCAAATTTCAGGAATCAAAATACATATTCATTTGTGAAATGTGGTCGTTCGATTTATTATCCTCAATTCTGCAAATCTGATATGTCGCGGTACGGATATTTCAAAGTGTTTCAGAGAGACCCTTGAACTTCGAGATAATGAGAGTCGACTGTATGTCGTTATGTCCATTTCTGTTTGCAGATATCAAATAGTAAATGTTTTTCATTTCTATGTGTCCAAAAGCTTAAACTCGTTCACATTACGAAAGCACGCCTATTCAAATATATTGAAAATTTAACCACCAAAAACTGAAAATTTTCAGGTAAAAATGCCGATATTTTTTCATATTTCTGCTCGAAACATAGATTGTGGGTACTCGTTAGAACCGCCTCGCTTTGAGCAGAAATAAGTAAAATAATGTATACCCCTGTAAACCCCAGTTTTACTATATAAAAGTGGGTTTTAAGGGGGTCAAAATTATATAGGTATGTTTTCGGGACGAGTACGTATTTACTCAAGTATTCGGACAAAATCCATGCAAACAGGGTAAGATCAGATCATACACCGCACAAAATGACGTCTGGTCAGGGCCTGCACTTTCTGTCATTCTCCCTGTATCTTACCACACATGTACAATTAATACCAGGATGCGTCGTCTGCTCCGTCATCCTAAACTATATGTACTCGTATGTTTTTACCTGACAGTCATGCGCCGAAATTTGAGAACCGAAAGCGTCATCTGCTGCCGTTTGCTAAAATCAAATGAGGACAACGTTACGGTCTAGTAGGTCTGAAAAATCCCGGCACCGAATCCAACATGGCGGCTTGTATGAAAGCGATGACATCAGACTACCTAAACGTGGATCCCTTACTACTTCCAGATGCGAGTCCCTCAATACTCCTAGTAATAGCTATCTACATACTAAATATCTATATTAATTCAGGTTTATTTAAAAGTACCAAATAAAAATATTTTCATACTACTCTATTGTACTTTTTAAGAATTCCAATATGGTCCCGATACCTAAAACGCACACAGACGAGTCTGGAATCGTTCTGTGCAATTTAGAAAACCGCACAGGGCGATTTTGGAATCGTCCCGATTCCTAAATTGCGAGGAACATACAATTGTATAATGTACGTACATTATATTACCTGTCTGTAACAAAGAATATAGCATTTGGTAAAAGTAATGCGCCTATTATACTCTATTTTTGTAAATAGCCTGTCGGACAGGTCTAATGAAACAGTGTAGACTTAGATCAGACGCCGCAGAACGCGGCGTCTGATCTGGGTCTACACAGTTTGCAACTCACCTAGCAATGTCTAGACAAATCAATAGGTAGTCAGAGTTTAAGGCAATTGTGGTAAGGAGTTATAGCGTCCAAATATTTAAGGTAAAATATATGGATACACAAGCTTAAGAACGAATTCGTCTTAGTTTCGCCAGATGAAAATATTATGACAACAATATGGCATTGCATAACACTAAGAAAACTACGCTAGCATTTTAGGGAGAATAATACATTCATTGATTTTCTTTTGATTGTTTAATACATTAAGCCGTCTTTATAATGTATTAAGTTTTATTTGAACCCGTTCAAGAGAACGATTTATTCATAGAAAACAAAACATTTAATCTTATTTGTCCCCCCATTGTAAATGCACTGTTATAACATGAACATTCACTTTAACTAGCAACCAATACACAAATCGTCTCCGTTTTGGTATCCATCCGCCAAGAAAAAAAGTATAGGCCATCAAATGTAATTTACATTTTGCTCACTATTTCTTTTTTGGTTTGTTCTTGTCACCTTTACCACAATTAAAATAGTTATATTTTGTAATTTCTGCCCAAAGAAAGCAAATCTTGAGCCTCAGTGGCGAACTACTTGACAACAGCGCGGATGCGTATTTGCTTGGTTTGTAATTCGGTTCGGGTGTATATAAACTGACATCTCGGGGTGCCTGTCGTTGGCAGACTACAAGCAGGAAACTGTACCTCCGTATTAAGAACAAGAAACAAAAACAGCAATCATGAGAGAAATCGTCCACATTCAAGCCGGTCAGTGCGGTAACCAGATCGGTGCTAAAGTAAGTGAATTCATCTTTCCTTCTGTACATTTTAAGGGGACTTGAAACACTTGGTTGATTTTCAGACACGGGAGGCAACATTTGTGGCTACCTATTTACTTTCGTGCACACCAAGTCCCTTCTAGAAAAAGGGTCTACTCTTAAAAGAAAGAATTTGCTCCCAAAGGGAACAAATTCTTTCCATTTAGGGTAGACCCTTTTTTAGGGGGTGCAAGACCTGCTAACCTTGCAGCAGGTAAGGGTAGGGAGAGCGGGTGTTTTGTTTCTTCTGTTCACTTTTATCCGTTTTCCTCTTTCTTCCCTTTCCCTCTCTTTCATCTCTTCTCTTTCCCCCTTTCTCTGGGAGACGACACAAAATGACCCACAAGGGTTGACGTGTCATAATAAATAAAACTCTTATGTCAATATTATTTTTTTAAGTTTATTCATGATAGCTTTTGATTTATTTTCTACGAACACAAGTGAAAAACAAAGTATCATATTACACCAGTTCATAGTTAACTGTTATTATCTGTAACACGATATAACCAAGTGCATATGCATTATTCTATTACTAACTGGTTGATTTGGCTCTGTCTGTTAATAACATATGCAGGTTTTGCTATAGTTTCATCACGCAGAACACGTGCAAATACAGGAGAAGTTTGCGGACTGCTTTTTACAGTATAACTCAATTAAATCGTGAAAAGATAGTACCCCGCTATTATCGTGCGGCGGGCAGATGTTGACAATAAATGTCCATTAGCAATCGTAAACTGGGCCCAGTTGTTCAAAGCTAACGACATCGTTAGTTAACGATCCGTTAAAATTTACATCGAGTGATACGCAAATATGCTGAAATTTTTTGCTGAAAAAATGTGAGTAGCTTGTGCAAAAGCTACTCACATTTTTTCAGCAAAAGAATATCAGAATATTGTGTAGTGAATCCGCTAAAACAGTTAACGAAGTGACTCTTAACGAGACTAACGTGAAACTATAATACCCAGCCAGTAGCGGAGTTTAAAAAGAAACAGACGTTAAACATTTTGAAAATACTGTTGTGTACATGCAGCAAAATAAAAAAAAAAAAAAAAAAAAAAACATATTTCAGACTACGTGAGCAAATGTACCATATGACTCAGGGGAGGGTGTGATCTTTTCCTGTCATTACCATTTGTATAAATTTGGTTTTATTTTTCACTTTTGTTCTAGTTCTGGGAGGTAATCTCTGATGAACACGGAATTGACCCCACAGGAACCTACCATGGTGACTCTGACCTTCAGCTAGAGAGAATCAACGTCTACTACAATGAAGCCACAGGTTCGAATTCTTCTTTTTTTTAGATCCACTAAATCCCAACACTGTTAAACCCGTAACTTAAATACATGTACATTATTAACGCATTTCAGTCTGGAGTACCCATAAATAGTAATTGGCCAACGGTGCAGGCCCAGATCGGACACCGCAAGATGCGGCCTCTGAACAGTGTTTCCACTGTTTGCAAATGGTATAGTCATCTTTGTCTACAATGAGGCCACAGGTTAGAATAATTTAGTCATATTTTGCTTCAGTCGCGGAGATGTGTTCCCACTAATCGCCTTATTCTTCTTTCTTTAATCTCCTCGGTTTTATATGTACAGTCGACACTCTTTGCCGACGTCCAATGGACTCTGAAATATTTCGAGATATCCGTACCTCGACATTTCAGATTTGCAGAATTGAGGAAAAATAAATCGAACAACCACATTTCACCATTGAATATGTAGTTTAACTCCTGAAGCTAGAGATATATTGAAATACTGCGGAAAAAAGAAACCGCTCCTCCTTAGGAGCAATTTCTCCGCTTTTCCACAATATTTTGTTAGCTGTTTATATTTCCCATGTTAAATCAGGGGTTAGATTTTCACTTCGGGATAAGCGGTTATTCGAGATGAGCGAAGTCGAGATAACAAGAGTCGACTGTATATGTTCAACAAGCTCAAAATGAGAATCATCCGAGCCATTGCTCTTCATTCATACATTCTGTAGTATTCGACGAGTCAGTTAGCGGACAGTGAAGGTCCTGATCAGACTGCGCGGTAGATTTTACGGTACATACTGGCAAATGGCTGCCAGCGTCTTTTCCGTATTTTTTAGTGGGCCCGTAAAAATTTTGCTGGAATTACCTCGCAGGATGGGGTAAGGATGTGTAAGCTTAAGCTACCGTGCGTTAGCTTACATCCTTACCATGTCCCCTACGTTACCTGTCGGCCTACACAGCCCTACCATGCGTAATTATTACTGTAAATAATCTGCAGCCGCCTGTAAAATCTACGGTACAAGCACTTGCAGCCATTTGCTAGTATTTACAGTAAAATCTACGGGATTTTTTTATAGTGTAGATGGTACATGTACGTACACGCGTACTCTATGATATGAGCCTTGACGTAAGAAAACGTAACCCCTGACAAGTGGGCCAAACGAAGACTCAGATCAGCCTGATGAGACTTCGTTGTCCGCATGAATAAACTCTGCATCCTTGGCTATCTCAATGCGCCCAGTGAATATTCTGCTCAGCGCAGGCAGATCTGAATCTTCGTTGGGTGCACATGTCTGACGATACGTTTTCTTGATATTCATCACGAAAACATGCCTATATAATGTTAACCCCCTTAAACCCCACTTTTATATAGTAAAAATGGGGTTGACAGGGGTATATATTATTTTTCTTATTTCTGCTAAAAAACATAGACTGTGGGTACTCGTTAGAACCGCATCGCCGAGGCGGTTCTAACGAGTACCCGCAATCTATGTTTTGAGCAGAAATATGAAAAAATAAGTTTTTTTTTTCTGAAAATTTTCAGATTTTTTGGAGATGAAATTTTCTATATATTTGAATAGGCGTCTTTTCGTAATAGAGGCTCATATGATAGTACTGGCTGCGTCCTGAGGCATTATCTTTACATTGAGGTTTCTTTTACTTGAAACGACTGAGTGTGCATCCCGAGGCATTATCTCCAAACTGAGTTTTCTTTTACTTGAAACGACTAAGTGGTTTAGGCATTTGTGAAGAGAAAAGAACTTGTAAACGGCTTTTAGCAATTAATCCTTACTTATAGTGTATTAAACCAATGACCTTTTTATGACTGAACATATCTTAAATATCTTAAATGTTTGGACAGGCAACCCTGGGCAAATATTGTAGACCCAGATCAGACGCCGCGGATCGCGGCGTCTGATCAGGGTCTACACTGTTTGCCACTTATCATGCAAGATTTAAGGCGTATCAAAACGTAGTAAAACAGACATGCTAGACTGTTAGATTAAGTACGGTATGGTTTTAAGGAGGGCTAAACTTTAGAATACATAACGTTTACAGATTATCTTTAAGTGAACTTAAGTTATTGACACGCTTGTATTTTGTGGAACTTACTTTTAATGGCTACCGTTCGGGTTTTATTTTTTATTTTCAATAAAGCTATAATCCCTTGTCGTGCTGAATAAATCAGGTTGCCTCGCCCATTTCTAATTTTACAGTCAATCAGATGACTTCATCCAGATTGTTGATACAAATCCACATATTTAATGAAAAAAAAACAAAAAAAAACAGTGCAGATCTAGATCAGTTTGCTGGAAGCCAACTGACCTGGAGCTGCACTGCTTGCAAAGACAGGGCATATCCAGGTTCAGCAGGACCAGAGTTAATATATACTTAACGAAGACGAAGCTCGATCGCTATTAATTGTCCTATAATTTGAACAAGACAATTCGACTACCTGTGAATGGCATACAGTGTAGATCATGTTCAGACGCCGCGTCCAGCGGCGTCTGATATTGTTCTTCACTGTTTGCTCATGCCTTTCTGCCCGAATACTTAGGGTAATTACGGTAAATTTGCCAAGGAGTAAATGAAACGGTTAAATATGTGGGGCTGCATTCGAATAAGAGCCCAACATTGGCTTACAGTTGCGCTAGCGACCAGAAGAAAACATATTCTTAGCAATCGTAGGAGCATAGTACCAGCTGAAAATAAAGGCATATACATAAATATGATACCAACAAGTCGGTATCAGATATCTACCAAGAAGTCCGTTACTAAATATGAAGTCTGTAAGCAGATTTATCCTTTGTGTGCTGAGTAAAACTTTAAGCAGACAACACAAAAATAGGTTTCATTTTTTTTTTTTTTTTTTTTTTTTTTTTTTTTTTTTGGTATTTCATACCAAGTTTCTCCTTATTTCTTAAGTTTCTCTGAAAATAGACTTTGCCTGAAATAAGAAAGAATATTTTAGGAAAAACAAAATATATCTATAATCCGGTTGCTGTCTGCTGAATTTGCACTTTAAGTGACACTTGGTTAAAATTGTGTATTTCGTGTATTTCAGGAGGCAAATATGTCCCCAGGGCCATCCTTGTTGATCTCGAGCCTGGAACCATGGACTCAGTAAGATCCGGACCATTCGGACAGATCTTCCGTCCAGACAACTTCGTGTTCGGACAGAGCGGAGCCGGAAACAACTGGGCCAAGGGTCACTACACAGAGGGCGCTGAACTCGTCGACTCTGTTCTCGATGTTGTCAGAAAGGAGGCTGAGAGCTGTGACTGTCTCCAGGGATTCCAGCTGACCCACTCCCTCGGCGGTGGTACCGGATCTGGTATGGGAACCCTCCTGATCTCCAAGATCCGAGAGGAATACCCCGACAGAATCATGAACACATTCTCAGTTGTACCTTCACCAAAGGTAAGGCTTTTTAGGACAATGAAAAAATGTAACCTTACGTCAGAAAACGTGCGCCCTGCAAAGATTCAGATAAGCCCACACGATCAGACGGTTCACTGGGCGCTTTTTGGATAGGTAAGGCTACAAAGTTTCTTCATGCGGACAAGGAAGACTCATCAGACCACGCGGATGCGTAGGCTGATTTGTGTTCGTTTAGCGCGCATGTCAGAAGGTACGTTTTCTCACGTTATGACTCAAATGGCTTTGGCGTGTCTATTTCTGTGGTGACCGTTTCAGGCTGTTATGACTGAATTTTGTTTAACTCATTTTAATCTGGAAACACCCCAACCCCGACAAAGGGTACTTATCAAACAGTGCAGACCCTGATCAGAACGCGACGTATTTGGAACGACATGCGCAAACAATGTTGGCCCTGATCAGACGCGTCCCGTGCTGGTCCCGGGCTTAGAATAGGCCAGACGTACCCTCTGCGTGACGTACGAGCCGGCTAAAAGAGGCCGCCCGTGACCACCCGGGCCCTCGAAATAGGTGGCTGCCTTCCGCTTCTGTGGCAGTTGGGTAAAACCCCTAACATAACAGAGCAACCGTCCGTTCAACCGGTATAATTCCAGAATATAAAATTCATTTATTGAAATGCATCTTAAATTGGAAAAAACAAATTTCGCGAGATCTATCCTTTTAAACCTTTCCTATCTCATGTTACTAACATGCTTCATTTGTTTGTGTATCATTATGTGCCCGTGGGTCGCACATGGGACGAAGATTATAACCTCATCTGTATTTAACATATGTGTTTGTCTTGTGTTTGTGTCATTTTTCCGAACTCTAGCATTCTCCACATTAAAAAGTAAGATGCATTTATTATTGTTAGATAAAAAAAAACTAAACGTTTTTCAAGGTATGAAAGCTACATATCATTTGAAAGCTACATATCATCTAACACAGCTTATTTGTTTGACTCTCTTTAAAAATGAATCCAAAATGAATCCTTTCTTTAATAAACTGTTTATTTTAAATATGGATCTCCTAATGTTAAAAATAACCTTTCAATTTCCCAGACGTTTTCGGCCTCCCTTGTCTGTAGGGAATAAAATCTACAGATCACTTTCCTTCTGTAGTGGATAGGGTGTAATCCCCTATTAAAACAGGAACCACCTGTTTGCCGTGGGTGGCGTCTCGTATGCTGGGAGAGGGGAACCTGATGATTGAGGAAAGCCCAGGGATCTCCAGCTTTTCAACACATCATTTTGGCCCTTATTTCAGATAGAAGAGCGGTCTGGGTTAGATCCGGCCTGGATCAATCGGCTCAGTCGTGCCAAGCTCTAGAAGCGCACAACTTGTTCTTAGCTTCTTTCTCTCTTTCATACGTATCTTTATGGTACCAAACCGGGCTTATTTTTCTCATGTTCCTCTAACTTTAAGTGAGTTTCAATGGGCGGCGGCTGAAGGGTCAATTGGTGGGCTTGTATTGGGGCTTTGGCGGAAACCTCTGTGAGTGGAGGCTGTGGATAGGGGGATGAACTCAACTGTTCATAAATTTTTCTATGGAAATTTAGATGAATAGGTGGGAAATCATCTAAGCATGAGGCCGAGCTGAAGACTCTGATCTTGACACCGAGTATAATAGCAATGTAGCCTTGACGTTAGAAATAGGAGATCCATTTCTGTTAAACGTCCCCTTGTAGGGCTCCATGGAGGGTGGGGCGCATAGCTATCGAATCAAAAATTTCATCACCATGGCATCTCGAAAACGATTTCTGGCGTTCGACTCTTCGGAGGACGACACGCAACCGACTACATTTACATTCAAAGCTAATGAGAACTTCGCTAAATTTTTAGTGATTTCGAGTAGAGAGGACAAACCTATTACTTCACTGTCACCTTTCATTATAGAAAAGCAAATAGAATCAATTATAGGCACTCCAAAAAATGTAAAAAAGTTAAAAAATGGAACTCTTTTGGTCGAAACTAACAGAAAATCTCAAACTGATAATCTCTTGAAAATTACAAAATTCTTTAACATTAATGTCTCTGTCACGGAACATAAAACTCTAAACTGTTGCAAAGGTATTATCCGTGACAGAATGCTAAAACATGAAACTGAAGAAAATATCACAGAATATCTTAACACACAAGGAGTAACAGCTTGCAAACGTTTTAAAATTAAAAAAGATGGAAACTTCATAGAAACAAATACACTTTTACTAACTTTCAACACCACAACTTTACCGAAATCACTAAAAATCTTTTACCGAATTATACCGGTTGAAGTCTACATTCCAAATCCTCTGCGGTGTTTCAACTGTCAGAGGTTTGGACATCATGAAAACGGCTGTCCGGAAGCACCTGGATCAGTATGTGAAAAATGTGGTATGGGTGAATTTGATCACCCTACAAATGCTTGTAAAAATGAAGCCAAGTGTGTGAACTGTCACAAAAACCATCAATCAAAATCAAATCAGTGTGAAATTTGGAAAAAAGAGAAAGAAATCATGAAAATTAAAGTTACACAAAAAATCACTTATTTGGAAGCCAAAAAGATTCAAGAAAATCAACCTGAAATTACCTTTGCAAAAGTTGTTCAATCCCTAAACACTAAACCTGAAACGAAAGAAAGTTCTACCCAGTTTAACGAAAAAGATTCTGTCATCAAAGCAAATTCAAAAGTTATTACTCCTACTGTAAAACCTAAACCTAAACCCACATCTACTCATCAGTCTAGACCACCAACAAAATCTCAAAACAGTTCACAAACACAGCCGACTAAAACAAGTGGATCACAACAGAGATCCAGGTCCAGGACAGCTGACCAGAAAGGAAAAAATGGAAAAGAAAAAGACAAAGATAAAGAACCAAATCCATATAGTAAAGGGGCGTCGGCCGATCCGATCAAGTTGGTCAATCGGTTCGATTCCCTTGAGAACATGGAGTTAGAGACTGACTCCTCCATGTTCTTGCAGTCTCAGAGAAAACAAAAGGATTAAGTTCCTTATTTTCAAATCATCTCTCCATTCATCATGGATAAAAAATCAATTATTCAGTGGAACTGTCGAGGACTAAAAGCAAATTATAACGAAATTTTAATTTTAACAACACTACTTTCTCCGACTGTCTTTTGTCTCCAGGAAACCTTTTTAAAGAATACAGATAATATTAATTTTAAAAATTATAGTTTATATAATCATATCGCAACTGAAAATCAGAAAGCCTCAGGAGGCTCATCTATCCTTGTAAAATCAAATGTTCCTCATAGACAGATAGATATAAATAGTAATTTACAAGCTGTTGCTGTAAATGTCACTCTGTCTAAATCCATAACAATTTGTTCTCTCTATCTCCCTCCACACTGTAAATTTTCTAAACACGATTTAGAAAATCTTATAAACCAGTTACCTCGTCCTTATTTATTATTAGGTGACTTTAATAGTCACAGCAAACTATGGGGTTGTCTGGATACAAATGACAAAGGAGAAATAATAGAAAATTTTATTACAGAAAATGATCTATGTTTATTTAACGATAAACAACCAACTTATCTTCATTCTCCTACAAGAAATTATTTTGCTTTAGATTTGTCTATATGCTCTCCAAATATTTACTTAGATTTTGATTGGTCAGTTTTAGATGACCTTCATGGGAGCGATCATTTTCCAATTAAAATTGAAGAAATTGAATCGACAAATGAAGACCATCATTCCCGATGGAATTTCAATAAAGCAAACTGGGAGAATTTTATGGAGCTATGTAATGAAAAATTAAATCCTGAAATGTTTAAAACAGCAGATGATATACAAGCTTTTACTGATACATTAATTCATGTAGCCGAAAAATGTATTCCAAAGTCCTCGACACGTTCAAAAAGAAATAGACCTTGGTTTAATAAAGATGTTAAAAATTCAATAAATAAAAGAAAATCTGCCTTACGAAAGTTCAATAGGCAGCCAACAAAAGAAAATCTAATCCATGCCAAACAAATGCGAGCTAAAGCTCGCAAGACAATAAAAACGGCTAAAAGAACATCTTGGCAGCAATACGTCTCCAAACTTAATTCTAGAACTCCAGCAAAGAAAATATGGGACATGATTCGAAAAATTACTGGCAAAAATAAAAATAACAAACATGTCCATATTAAATCAAATGGAAATATATGCTCAACGACTAAAGATATTTCCAATGCACTAGGAGAGAATTTTCAGAAAAACTCTTCTAGTGCAAACTATTCCGAAACCTTTCAAAACATAAAACAGGAACGAGAGAAAGAGCATCTAAATTTTACGTCACTAAATCATGAAAAATATAATGTACCATTCACAGCTTCAGAATTATTAGATGCTCTTCATAAATCTCACGATACAGCTGCTGGTCCTGATGACATTCATTATCAAATTCTTAAACATTTACCCGATAACACTTTAAAAACTTTATTAAATATTTTAAATGATATTTGGATCACTGGAAAATTTCCAAAAGACTGGAGTAAAGCAACGATTATACCTATACCAAAACCAAATAAAGATCATACTGAAGCTACTAACTACAGACCTATTGCTTTGACAAGTTGTTTATGTAAAACAATGGAGAGAATGATTAATGATAGGCTGGTTTGGTTCTTGGAATCAAACCAGCTAATAACAAAATATCAAGCTGGATTCAGAAAAAATAACTGTACAAACGATCATTTGATTCGTTTGGAATCCTTTATTCGTGATGCCTTTATTAAAAAAGAACATGTCGTAGCTGTATTTTTTGATCTTGAAAAAGCTTACGATACTACATGGAAACATGGCATCATGAAAGATTTACATAAATTAGGCCTTAAAGGCCGATTACCACTTTTTATTCAAAATTTTTTATCAGATCGAACATTTAATGTTCGAATAGGTAATACGTTATCGGACATATTTAAACAAGAACAAGGTGTACCACAGGGAAGCATTTTATCACCTACCTTGTTTGGCATTAAAATTAACGATATTGTTAAATGTGTGAAAGACCTTGATTGTTCACTTTTTGTTGACGATTTTGGAATATTTATTAGATCGAAAAATATGAAAACCATTGAATTCAAACTACAACGATGTTTAAACAATATAGAAGATTGGGCAACAGAAAATGGTTTCAAATTTTCAAAAACAAAAACTCAATGCGTTCATTTTTGTCAGATACGTCAGCTACATTTAGATCCTCATCTCACGATATACGGTAGTCCAATTCCAGTCGTCAGTGAAGCAAAATTCCTGGGTCTTTTGTTAGATAACAAATTATCTTTTATACCACACATCAAAGCTTTAAAAGCTAAATGTTTAAAAGCTCTTGATATTCTTAAAGTTCTCTCCAGTTCCGACTGGGGAGGAGATCGTACTGTCCTTTTAAATCTCTATAGATCTTTAATTAGATCTAAATTGGATTATGGATCCATAGTTTATGGATCCGCAAGAAAATCTTATTTGAAATCTTTGGATACTATTCATCACCAAGGTTTACGTCTGGCTCTAGGGGCTTTTCGTACTTCCCCCGTCGAAAGTTTATACGCTGAATCAAATGAACCATCATTGTATATAAGAAGAGAGAAATTGTCTCTTCAATATGTTACTAAATTAGCCGCCAATCCACGTAATTCAGCCTATGATTGTGTTTTTAATCCTAAATATGAAAGATTTTACAACAACAAACCAACGGCTATTAAACCCCTAGGCCTGAGAATACAACCGTTACTTGAAGAGGCCAATATCAATATTAAAAATGTTCAGCATTTTTCTTTTCCATCAAAAGAGCCATGGACGTTAAACCCTCCAAAGATTATTTTAGACCTTCATAAAAATAAAAAAACAGAAGTCGAGTCGCATATTTTTAAGAATGAATTTTTAGAAATCAAATCAAATTATAAACATTACCTGTCAATTTATACAGACGGTTCGAAACAAGATGAGAAAGTTGCTTGTTCTGTTATTAGTCCAAATTTTACTGACAGTATCAGATTACCTGATAATAGCTCCATTTTTACCGCCGAAGCCAAGGCAATTGATATTGCACTTTACCATATCAGAGATCAGTCTGAAAAACAGTTTATCATTTATTCAGATTCTCTTTCTGTATTAAAATCTCTTAAAGATTTACACCATAGAAACCCATTAATTCAGCAAATTCTTAAAAAATATTATTATCTTTCCGCTTCAAAAGAAATTGTATTTTGTTGGCTTCCCAGCCACGTTAATATTCGTGGAAATGAATTAGCAGATTCAGAAGCCAAATCTGCATTATCCTTAGTAATAACCAATTTCAAAATTCCTCACTCCGACTTTAAATCAAACGTCTGTCAATACATCAACAACAAATGTCAGTCTGTTTGGGAAACACAAACTTATAATAAATTAAATGAAATCAAACCAAATTTTAACAGCAAATGCACATTCTCTAATCTCAGCAGAAAAGAACAAACAAAAATCACGAGATGTAGACTTGGACACACTAGAATTACTCATTCTTATATTTTAAACAATGAACAAGCTCCATTCTGCATTCCTTGTAACGAACCTTTTACGGTCAAACATTTTCTTGTCACTTGTGCTGAATTTAATTATATTCGCACAAAGTATTTTAATGTAAAAAATATAAAGGAACTTTTTAATATGCCAACTCAAAAAATAATCGATTTTCTGAAAGAGATCGGACTTTTTAATAAAATATGATCTGTATTTTAATAACATAAAATCATTGATACTTTATCTTTCTTAAAATGAACTCATCAATCCTAGATATTTTTAATTTCTCATTAAATAAAATCATCATATAATATTCATCTTATTAGACGCTATATGCCCTTTTAGGGTTGAGCGTCTATAAACAAAATATCCATCCATCTGATCAGACGCCGCAGAACGCGGCGTCTGATCAGGGTGTACACTGTTTGCCACTCATGCAGCAGTATTTAGACCTATCAACATTTGATAAAATAAACTTGTTCATATTTAAGGAAAAGTATGGTAAGGTGTAAAGGTGTTCCAATATTAGTGTAAATACGGAAAGATATGCCAATGTGTAACCTATTCCAGTCGAACTTCAATGGCTTGAACATCTTTGGGACCATGGATATTTGTTTGAGATATGGATACTTTGAATTATTGAGGGTTAATCATAGCGCCAGGTCACGAGACAAATGGGGATAATTTACGGGCGCCTTTTCAATTTCCTATAAACTGACCGTATGTTGAGTATCCTCATTAGAATCGCCCCAGTCAGACGTTTCATTATCGAGGCGATTCTTATGAGTACACTCAACACAAATTTTCACGATTGAATAAGAAAATATCCCTAAATATTAGTTTTCGATCTATCGTAAGAATTTCCAAGGGACCCTAAAATGAGTTCGAATCAGCCACGATTAACGAGCCATCGGTGTTCGAGTCATTGAATTTTTTCTATAACATTATTTCCCAGTTGGCACATGGCGTTTATGCAACTTCTTATTAACCTCGATGCAACGCGTTTATACAACGTCGCATAAACGTCGATGCAATGACGTTGCTTCGACGTTAACGCGACGTTGTATATGACGTTGTTGGTAACATGACGTGTATAAATGTTATGTCGTTGCATCGACGTTAATACAACGTTGTATAAACACCATGGCGTTGTATCGACGTAAATGTAACAATTATACGGTATAACGTTGCTTTGATGTTAATGGGTTCTCTTCTTCAGGTATCCGACACCGTCGTCGAGCCCTACAACGCCACCCTGTCTGTCCACCAGCTCGTTGAGAACACCGACGAGACCTACTGTATTGATAATGAAGCTCTCTACGACATCTGCTTCAGAACCTTGAAACTCACCACCCCAACATACGGAGACTTGAACCATCTCGTCTCCGCCACCATGTCTGGTGTCACCACCTGTCTCCGATTCCCTGGTCAGCTCAACGCTGATCTCCGTAAATTGGCTGTCAACATGGTACCCTTCCCACGTCTTCATTTCTTCATGCCTGGCTTCGCTCCTCTTACCTCCCGTGGTAGCCAGCAGTACAGAGCTCTCACCGTCCCAGAGCTTACACAACAGATGTTCGACGCCAAGAACATGATGGCTGCCTGTGATCCTCGTCACGGCAGATACCTCACCGTCGCCGCCATGTTCCGTGGCCGTATGTCCATGAAGGAGGTTGACGAACAGATGTTGAACGTCCAAAACAAGAACAGCAGCTACTTCGTTGAATGGATCCCCAACAACGTTAAGACAGCTGTCTGCGATATCCCACCACGTGGTCTCAAGATGTCCGCCACATTTGTTGGTAACAGTACCGCCATCCAGGAACTGTTCAAGCGTATCTCTGAACAGTTCACCGCTATGTTCCGTCGGAAGGCCTTCCTCCATTGGTACACTGGTGAGGGTATGGACGAGATGGAGTTCACTGAAGCCGAGTCCAACATGAACGACTTGGTGTCTGAGTACCAACAGTACCAGGATGCCACAGCCGAGGAGGAGGGTGAATTCGATGAGGAGGAGGGAGAAGAGGAAGCTTAATTTAGTCACCGCATTTGAAACCGTAAGAACATCGGATTGTGTTTGGACTGAAACTATTCTAAAAGAGCATTTTACAATTTCTAGTCAAAATTACTTTACAAAACTAAAGATCTATTTATATTTATATTTAGTTGTTATATCGGAAACATCATGATTGTTGTTTGTTAAAACTGTCAAGATCAAGAGGAAAATAGAGAAAATAAAAGATAGTATGTCTGGTTTTGTTTCCACTAATACAGTAAAAATCCTAAGTGTTGAGACACAGGTTTTAGCAAACAGTGTAGGTCCTGATCAGACGCCGCTTAACGCGGCGTTTGATCAGGATCGAGACTGTTTGCTATTAATCCGGCAGTTTTCAGACATCAACAAGTAGTCAACGGACTTGTTCGACTTTAACTCTTTCACTGCCATAGGCGATAACAATAGTTGTTTTTTTTACAAAGGGCGCAGTTCCAGATGACGGCTCACTATGGGCCGTCTCATCTGGATTTCCGCTGTTTGACATTCAGTCTTTCAGCCTAACATATACACTTCTTTCCAATCGACAGTTTGTTAAAAAAGCAGGCAACAAATGTAATCTGAAAATTCATAAATCTTGATAAGGTGCTCTTTTTTTAAATCCAAAAGTATTTATATTTTTCTTATTTCTCCACGAAAGCATATGTTGTGGGTACTTATTAGAAGCGCCTCGCCGAGGCGCTTCTAATGAGTACACACAACATAAGCTTTCGTGGAGAAATAAGAAAATGTTTACCAGCTACCCACTCTTATCTAGACATCTGTAAAATGTAGTCTGAAATTTAGCGCCGAATGAATTATGGGCATGTATGCTCAGGAATTAAGGTGTCAAAATACGGTATATCGCCTAAATATTGGGCCACCTTAATTTCTTACCATACCTGTCCTTAGAGTTGAACAAGAACAATTGTCTACTTATTGATGCGTCCAAAAACTGCTGGATGAGTAGCAAACACTGCAGAACGCGGCGTCTGATCTGGATCTACACTGTTTGCACAAGCATGTCTGTCCCAATACTATCACGAAAACATGCTTATGTAATTTCAACTCCCTTAAATCCAATTTTTATATAGTAAAACTTGGGTTTACAGGGGTATACATTATTTTTCTTATTTCTGCTCATAAATATAGATTGTGGATACTCGTTAGAACCGCCTCATTGAGGCAGTTCTAACAAGTACCCACAATCTATGTTTTGAGCAGAAATATGAAAATATCAGGATATTTTTTAAAACATTTTCATTTTTTGGTGGTACAATTTTCAGTATATTTGAATAGGCATGTTTTCGTAATGTTAGGGTTATTACGGTAACAATAATGAGGCCCTCTCAGGGGGTCTAGGTTCACTTATTCCCTAAAAATAATCGACCTTGTTCCCTAAAAAAGTTTCGCAAAAGTTCCATGTTCATGTTCCCCAAAATCAGTTTCTTTCCCTTGTTCCCTTAAAATATTTTCCAATGTTACCTTCATCCCTGAAAATAAATAGGCATTTTCCAGTGTTCCCAAATACCCCTAAGGGAAGGCCTCAATAATAATGAGTCACAACGTCAGAAAATGTACAGGGTCTACACTGATTGCCATATCATCTCGAAGATTGACGCATTCTTAGGTAATAAATGCTTACTGAAATTTTAAAAGTATAAGGTTAAGAATAAGATGTGCGAATAATTAGGGTAAATACTGTATCCGAAATTGATCGAATCTATCCAATGAAATGAAAGTGAGTCAGACAGGTGTTCTATTGTACCCCGCGAATCGCCTATGGACTATGAATTTGTGGATTTTATACGAAAGTACGATCGACTCTCGGTATCTTGTCTTCGCTTATCTCGAATATTCGCTTACCTCGAAGTGAAAATCTGGTCCCTTTATTAACCCGGAAATCTAACAACTGGTAACAAAATATTGTAGAAAAGATGGAGAAATTGCTCCTAAAGAACAATTTCTCTTTTTACCCAATATTTTCAATATAACTTAAGGAGTCAAACTACATATTCTTTTGTGAAATGTGGTTGTTAGAATTGTTTATTTTTTCCTCAAATATGCAAATCTGATATGTCGAGGTCGGATATCTCGAAGAATTTCAGAGTCCTTTGGAAATCGAGATAACGGGAGTCGACTATAGAACAATGTACAAGTAAGGCAACTCTGCTGAACAAGAAGACTATTACTTACATTGTTATATACCATGATACACTGGCTAACTATTATGATAGGAATGCACTTATATATTTTTTGTGGATTTATCGATGTTTTGATTTGGGTTGGAGTTTAACTGCCCAGTCAACACTATTAAGGTCATGTCGAGTCGGTCACTTTACATAACCACAATTTTCCTGGGCAGACTTGGTCCTTAAGCAGTTAACCAGTACTTGTGCACATTCTTTAACCATTATATATTTCATGATCACTCTCCACGACGGACTGTTGCCGGACCCGACGGGGATCGAATCCGCCAGCTGCTGATCACCAGTTGAACGCACATCGGACGGCGCCACCGAGACCGGCTTTAATCGATGTATAAAAAGCCGGCGAATCGAAGGGCTTTATATATAGCCCATTTATGCCGAATGGACTCTTCTACCTTAAATCTTTGGACAGGTCCATTTGGCCGGCCTCGGTGGCTCAGTTGGATGCGCCGTCCGACTGGAGACCAGGAGGTCGCGGGTTCAACCCCCGCCGAGGTCGGCAACATTCTTTCGTGGAGATTGATCATGAAATATTTTCTACGGTCATTCTTTCCCTTCCGCTGATTCAAAAAGGGCAGTTGTCAGTTTCTGGCGAAAGAATGTGCACAATACTGGTTAGCCGCTTAGAGGACTAAGCCTGCCCAGTAAACGTGTGGTTAGGTAAACTGACCGCGCTCGACATGACCCCACTGGGTTGACTGGGCCGTAAAACCTCAACACAAACAAACGGATCCATTTCCTATATAAGGGGTGTCTGGATGGTTTTTATTTTATCATGTTTCGTATGAATTTCTGAACTCAAAGCAAACAGTGTAGACTGATCAGACGCCGCGTTCTGTGGCGTCTGATCTGGGTCTACACCTTTTGGCATTGTTCTTTTTATGGGAACCGAGGCGTAAATGGGTTGTCTGTGAGCGATTCGCCGAAATTTAGTTATCGATGAAACCCATAGAAATAAAAATCATTTCTAGGCCATATTCACGTCGAAAATATGAGTAAAATAACTCATTTTAGAAATTTGCGCGAATAAAATGGTCGCCAATAAAATGGTTCCGGAATTTCAGCTTATCTGATTTCTGTTAGTATAAAGCCCGTTTTGGAATTGCTCTCTCCCAAATCAAACTGCACTAAATAATTGTTATTCTGCAGAGTTGGAATTACCTACGCGTAGCATGGAATATCCAGATTCAGTTTCATCCCGCGCATGCGCAAAGTCATTCAGGTATTTGCTCTCCTTTGATACATTATACAGTGTCAAATGATTGTTAGCAGACAGCGAAAGCCCTGATCAGACTGCGCGGATGCGCAGGCTGATCTGGGCCTTTGCTGTCTGTATATGTCTGAGGATAAGTTTGTGCATGACGTGGCCCATATGTGAACATTGAAGGCCTAGAGCAACCTCTACATCCCACAAAAAACATCTGATCAGAGCTTCCATTGCCCGCTTACAGAATCATTGGTTAGTGAAGACTATATCGATGTACAGATCAACTCTTGATCTAATTTCACAGACGCATCAGCAGATCCGAGCCTTTGTTGTTGCCATAAGGCATAAATTGCATTCACCCTGGTCCTGCTGATCCCGGCTATACCTTGCCTTTGCAAACAGTGTAGATCCAGATCACTTGGCTTCTGAATCTGCACTGTTTGTTATTAAGTATGTGAATTTATATCAACAATCTGGATCAAATAATCTGATTGGCTGAAAATTAGAAGTGGGCGTGGCATCTTAATTCACTCAGCATGACAAAAATTAATTTCCTAATAAGCAATAGTCCAAAATGTAAAAGAAGGCATTCGATGGTTCATGCATTTTAGGGGCTGACTGTTCCTGATTTTGGATCACCATTGTGCCTCGCGATGTTGTTTTTTCTGGGTTCAGATTGACTGTGTCATCACACTGTGGTTATGTGCGTTTTACCGTGATGCAGAAGGCCCACTGATAGGTCAGATGTCCGCAACGCAGACCTAATACACATTTATAATTTCGAGCTGCATCAGAACATAAGTACACTTTCAGGGAAGGTAACCCTAAATTGATTTTGTCCCCTTCTGAAGATGGATCCACTTTAAAGAAAAGAGCTGTCCCCCTTTGGGAGCAAATTCTTTCGTTTCAGAGCAGATCCCTTTTCAGAACGGGCTTGACGTGCAGAAAGGAAAACCAGGAGTCATAAAAGTTATGCCTCTTGTACAAAATTGTGGTATTTATTTATTTATTTATTTATTTATTTATTTATTTATTTATATATTTATTTATTTGCTAACCTTGTTGCAGTTCATCACGAAAACATGCCTATATAATTTTGACCCCCTTAAACCCCACGTTTATATAGTAAAACTGGGGTTTACAGGGGTATACATAATTTTCTTATTTTTGCTCTGAAACATAGATTTTGGGTACTCGTTAGAACCGCCTCGCCGAGGCGGTTCTAACGAGTACCCACAATCTATGCTTTGGGCAGAAATATGAAAAATATAAAAGTTTTTTATCTCAAAATTTTCAGTTTTTGGTGGTGAAATTTTCTATATATTTGAATAGGCGTGTTTTCGTAATGTTCTCTTTGTTCTTTGTACATTGTAAGTACATATTTGTCGGTTATTGCAAATGAGCCAGCGCATGACAAAACCAACAAAATGGCATGTGGGCCCAGCGAAGACTCAGATCAACCATCCGCCTAGTCTGTTCAGTCTTCGCTGAGCTTTTAACGGGTAGCTAAGGGCCCAAGTTTTCTACATTCTACATGCAAACACCAAAGACTCTGTTCAGACTGGGTGGATGCCCAGGCTGATATGTCTTTGCTGGGCGCACATGCCATTTTGTTGGTTTGGTCTTACGGTGGCTGAAATGTCTTCGTTTTGGCATTGCTCCGTGTGTTTTCTTCTTTCAGTTGCTTGTTTGAGTGTAGGTTTGAGGTCACTGTATACTATCTTTCTGTGACCATGTGACTATTCTATGTTATAATATGATGGTAGGAATTTGCTGCCATATTACCACTTCCCGGTAGTGTTCAAACCCAGACGCTGGGACGTATTATCAGTCACATTATACTGACACCGGTGTGACCATACCTTATTCTTCTTTCTAATCCTGCAAGAGCAGCTGGTACCATTTAAAATCTGGTGCAAATTGGTCAGTCCGTTTCAGAGTAGTTTAATGATTACACGATTTATACATGAATATAACCCAGGGGCAAGGGCGGATAACTCCTGTGAACAAAAGTTTGATTTTAACTAAAATTTTGATACTTTAATCATACACTGTGAGTTTCAGCCGTTAGTCTTTAATATAATTTTAGAAAATGATTGTTCAACATTTTCCCCATACAATGGCATGGGAACGCAAATTTGACCTTGGCGGAAAAAAGTCAAAGGTCCTCCTAGTATCATCGTTTGAATAGACTTGGTAGACCTTGTGTCTGATGATATATAATAAAATTCACCCTTAAAGCTACTTTGGTTCTGGAGTAGAAGATTTTTTTTTTTTTTTATTTTACCAAATTTTTGCATGGCGGTCGTCTTGTTCAATGAAGCAGAACCATTTGAACAGTGACAATACCCATTCGATAGATGGCCCTATGCGAAAATGGGCTAAGCTGTTCAGTGATTTAGCGATTTTATACATGTATATAGATCAGGGGAAAGGGCAGATAACCCCGAGAGATCAAAGTATGATTGTAACTAAACGGTTTGCAACTTTGATCATACATTAAAATTTTAACCATTGGACTTTAATACATTTTGAGAAAAATGATTTTTGAATACGTTCCCGGGAGGCAAATTTGACATGGCCGAAGAAAGGTCAAAGTTCAACCTAGGGTTATCATTTGAACAAACTTGGTAGACATTGAATCCCAAATACTATATACCAAATTCAGCCTTAAAGCTGTCTTGGTTCTAGAGAAGATTTTTAGTCATTACGAAAACATGCCTATTAAAATACACTGAAAATTTAACCACCAAAAACATGAGTTAAAACAACCTTTTTTGTCATATTCTAACATTACGCCAAGATCAGCCTGTGCATCCGAACAGTGACCAGGGCTTTCTCTGTATATCATTGCTTCAAAAATAGAGCGTTAAGTGGTAGCCAAAAATCAGTAGTGCTCGTTTTTATCCACGAAAACAAATATTATGGATATTTATTATAAGCGTCTTCAATAAGCCGTTTCTGTTATTGTGAAGAAATAAAAAAAAAAAAAAAAAAAGCTTCATTGTTTTTGCTGAAACCAACAGCGTTTCATCTAAAGTTGTATGACATATTCTTGATTTTAAAGCAACAATGGTCAAACTATGCGAATGCGCAGGCTAATATATGACATGTTCTTGATTTTTGATTTTTAAAGCAACTATCATTACAAAAACACACCTATTCAAATATATTGAAAATTTCACCTCCAAAATCTGAAAATTTTCAGATAATTAAAAGTTCTGATATTGTTTCATATTTCTGCTCAAAACATATCGTTAGAACCGCCTCGGCGAGGCGGTTCTAACAAGTACCCACAATTTATGTTTTTATACAGAAATAAGAAAAATAATTTAATGTATGCCCCTGTTAACCCCAGTTCATCACGAAAACATGTCTATATAATTTTGACCTACTTAAACCCCACTTTTATATAGTAAAATAGTAAAACGGGTTTACAGGGGTATGCATTATTTTTCTTATTTCTGCTCAAAACATAGATTGTGGGTACTCGTTAGAACCGCCTCGCCGAGGCGGTTCTAACGATATGTTTTGAGCAGAAATATGAAACAATATTTTTTATCTGAATTTTTTATCTGAAAATTTTCATTTTTTTCGTGTTAAAATTTTCAGTGTATTTGAATAGGCGTGTTTTCGTAATGTTTTATTATAAATGTGGGGTTTAGGGGGCGGGTCAAAGTATATAGGCATGTTTTCTTGATGGGTCAAACTACGCGAATGCGCAGGCTAATAGGGATTTTACTTGTACGCTTATTACACAACATATTATAACCATTACAGGTGCTACTCTCTGGGCTTATTAAGCAAACCATAAACTGGCCCAGTTGTTCAAAACTAACGATGTCGTTTGTTAACGTATCGTGAAAATTTTGATCACTAAATATGGCATATATGCTAATATTTTTGCTGAAAAAATGTGAGTAGCTTTTTACTCGCATTTTTGCAGCAAAACTACCTGTGATTTCGATATTGTACTTACTAAAACAGTTAAAAGTTTGACCACTAACTAGCCCGTTAAGCTAACGATGCTTTGAATAACTGGGTCCTGGTATTTTTCTTATGTTTCCAAGATAACAGGAGTTGACATTTAATGGAAATCGCCTACTAAGGAAAATAATTCATGTGCTGAGTTTTTTACAATAACGGCCCCCACTCATGAGACGCAGCCGTCGCTGCATACTTTGCTGCGAATTTCACATTGCCCGTGGTTACTCAAAGATGACATGTTCAGCCACAAATACACGTGTGCGCGCGTGTGTGCGAGTTGGTTGAACCTGGAGGTGCCTTATTATAGAGGTGATATTCTGCCAATGTAAACGATCATCATATCCAGATTTAATATGATATATATATAAAAATATAACCTTTTCCGGTGATCTGTGACTTCTGGTGTAATACAGCTGGGAACCAGAAGCCTCAGATCACCAGACGAGGTTATATTTTGATCTATAGAGTAAGTGCTGGTCTACCCAGGCAGTGGTAAAAACATCACTAAAACATGCCTATACTATTTGACCCCCTTAAACCCCACTTTTATTTAGTAAAGCCGACATTTACAGGGGTACACATAATTGTTCTTATTTCTGCTAAAAATATAGGTTGTGGTTACTTGTTAGAACCGCCTCGACGAGGCGGTTCTAACGAGTACCCACAATCTATGTTTTGAGTAGAAATATGAAAAATATCAGAAAAATTTTATCTGTAAATTTTACGTTTTTGGAGGTGAAGTTTTCTATATATTTGAATAGGCGTGTTTTCGTGAAGGTTTGTTTGAGAATCTCTATAGCATCATCAGAAATATTGTCCTATTAATCAATCAATGATGATATGGTGTTTTACGTTCATTTCTGTGTTACTTGTCATATCGAGACAATGAAGGATAAAAATGAAAGTCTCTGTGCAATAAAGCATCTTGCAGTCATACGCTGAATTCCATCTCCAGCTGAATTCGAACCCAGAACCTCGTAAACAGCGGCCACGAGAGGTAACCATTCGGCCGTTTGGACGCTTTTTTATCATCGAAATAACTTAAGACAAGAACTCTTATTCAATATCAAACCATATGACCCGGGGCACAGCATTTCCTACAAGATTGCTCTGTCCGCTCAGCGAAGACCCAGATCAGCCTACGCGTCGACACATTCTAAGCAGAACCTCTATTGTCCGTCTAAAAAAAGCTTGGATGTTTGGCTACCCATAGACCGCCAGGCAATGACTCAGATCAGCCTGCGCATATGCGCAGGCTGATCTGAGTCAATGCTTGGCGGACATACGACCTTGTGGAAATGCTGTTCCCTGGTTCAACTCTGAACTTATGAAAGGATGTTTGAGATCAGATCAGACAGATCTCGTATCAACAACGACCTTTAATTTTTCTATTTTTATTTTACTTTTTCTATTTTTCAGTTTTTTAACAATTTCAAGAGTGTAAGCCGAATGTAAATAAAGTCTTTCCCGTAAAACCGTTATACTGTTTTGTATATTTTATAAGCCGCGCCAAGCGACAAAAGGTCTTCGATTCATGTGCGTTTAACCTTTGCGTAGTGTAATCACAATTTTAATGTGCAGGATAAAGTGACTCTACCCATTTCGCATATGCAAGGAAGACCTTTTTCGCCTGAAGCAAGCAGATGAAATAGTCGCGTCAAGCGAAACGTGCATTCGTGCATGCGCAGACTGTCCGGATTTACATTACCCTGTGCGTGCGCTAGGTCGTATCCGGGCTTTGCTCTTCATTGATACATTCTATAGTATCCAATGATACTGGCAGCGGACAGTGAAGGCCCAGATCAGACTGCGCATCCGCGCAGTCTGATCTGGGACTTCACTGTCCGCACATACCACGAAGGCATATATTCGCTTGGCGAGGCTCAAATAATGAGTATTTTGATTCAGGCCCGTAATTGTCTTGTACACTGTGTTGTTTCCTGGGAATTCTGTAAGTGGTGCTGGCATGGAAATTTATGGTTCAGCCTCTTCTTCTTCCTCGTCAAATTCACCCTCCTCCTCGGCTGTGGCATCCTGGTACTGTTGGTACTCGGACACCAAGTCGTTCATGTTGGACTCGGCCTCAGTGAACTCCATCTCGTCCATACCCTCACCAGTGTACCAGTGGAGAAAGGCCTTACGACGGAACATAGCGGTGAACTGCTCTGATACACGCTTGAAGAGTTCCTGGATGGCGGTGCTGTTGCCAATGAAAGTGGCGGACATCTTGAGACCACGTGGTGGGATATCACAGACAGCTGTCTTAACGTTGTTGGGGATCCATTCAACGAAGTAGCTGCTGTTCTTGTTTTGGACGTTCAACATCTGTTCGTCAACCTCCTTCATGGACATACGGCCACGGAACATGGCGGCGACGGTGAGGTATCTGCCGTGACGAGGATCACAGGCAGCCATCATGTTCTTGGCGTCGAACATCTGTTGTGTAAGCTCTGGGACGGTGAGAGCTCTGTACTGCTGGCTACCACGAGAGGTAAGAGGAGCGAAGCCAGGCATGAAGAAATGAAGACGTGGGAAGGGTACCATGTTGACAGCCAATTTACGGAGATCAGCGTTGAGCTGACCAGGGAATCGGAGACAGGTGGTGACACCAGACATGGTGGCGGAGACGAGATGGTTCAAGTCTCCGTATGTTGGGGTGGTGAGTTTCAAGGTTCTGAAGCAGATGTCGTAGAGAGCTTCATTGTCAATACAGTAGGTCTCGTCGGTGTTCTCAACGAGCTGGTGGACAGACAGGGTGGCGTTGTAGGGCTCAACGACGGTGTCGGATACCTGAAATCAACAAAAAAAACTAATCAGAAACAAAGCAAATAACTGAAGACTTCAAGATATATATTCATAGTTGGATTATCAAAATATTATCAATGTTCTCGGTACAAGCAGTAGTCAAGGGCGTAGCCAGAACGGAATCATTTTACGCACACCCGAGAAAAATCTTGAAAAGGTATGCCTAGAAATGCTTCCAAAACAGAAGTAGACTGGCTTCAGTCTCCAGAGACTAAATAGATGCACCACTACGGAAGAGAATCTATATATATACACAAGGCCATCATACATAAGTTTTAAGCTTGTATCATGTATTGTATTTGAAAGCAAATAAATGATTTTTTCTGTCTGTATTTTTAGCTGGTAATTTCAGGAATACAGTCGACTCTCGTTATCTCGAATTCCAAGGGACTCTCTGAAATACTTCGAGATATCCGTAGTTCGACATATCAGGTTTGCAGAATTGAGGAAAAAATAATTTGATTAACCACATTTAACAAACTGATAGGTAATTGGACTTTTGAAGTTAGAGATATATTGAAAATATTGTGGAAAAGAGGAGAAATTGCTCCATCTGTTGTTAGGTTTTCATGTATAGGCAAGGACCAGATTTTCACTTCGAGATAAGCGGTTATTCGAGATAAGTGAGGTCGAGATAACGAGAGTCAACTGTACTTTGATATGGGATAATTTGAAAAATCAGTTATGGGATTATTTGCCTGTTGATTTATCAGGATATGGGATAGTTGTCTCTTTACTTCCAGGGATATGGGATACTGGAACCCCCATCCCTATCCCCTACTATACAAGCCTCGTTTAGTCATAATTGCATTGATCTAGAGATGAATATTGCCCCGTGTTACTCACGGCCTTTGATATACCAACTCGGGACTATATTCACCAATAGCAATGCAAAAGCCCTATAATATGGGCCGCGCAAAAATGCCTTCAAACACGCGCAAAATGCGCAGATTCACATCACATTGTCCATGCGTAAAGTATCATGCTCTCTGCATGCATTCTGTAGCGCCCAATGGTTCCGTTAGGGAACAGTGAAGGCCCTGAGCAGTCTGATCTGGGCCTTCGCTATCCCCATATGCCCAAAGACACATTTTTGGATGGGGAGGCACATATAAAACATGTATCCAAGAAAAAGACTGGATTAAATGGTCAAGATTTGCACATTTTGCATATTTTGAAGGGACCATTTCGCTTTGTGGGACTCAAATGAGCCTTACCTTTGGTGAAGGTACAACTGAGAATGTGTTCATGATTCTGTCGGGGTATTCCTCTCGGATTTTGGAGATCAGGAGAGTTCCCATACCAGACCCGGTACCACCACCGAGGGAGTGGGTCAGCTGGAATCCCTGGAGACAGTCACAGCTCTCAGCCTCCTTTCTGACAACATCGAGAACAGAGTCGACGAGTTCAGCGCCCTCTGTGTAGTGACCCTTGGCCCAGTTGTTTCCGGCTCCGCTCTGTCCGAACACGAAGTTGTCTGGACGGAAGATCTGTCCGAATGGTCCGGATCTTACTGAGTCCATGGTTCCAGGCTCGAGATCAACAAGGATGGCCCGGGGGACATATTTGCCTCCTGCATAATGCAGAAAAACGTATCAACGTATGTATAGCTTCCCAGTGGGTACATGACGTTTAAGCAACGTTGTATTGACTTCGAAGCAACGTCATGTTTATACAACGCTACATTAACGCCTATGCAACGTCATGGTCGCATTAACGTCGGTGCATCGACGTCACATGACGTTGCATTGACGTTAATGGGACGCTGTATAAACGACATGTGCCCGCTGGGTTTAATTGGTATAGTGTCTATATTGGTCACTGTACCCTCTTCTCCCTGTATGTAAACATATTTTTCAGTTATTGTTTAACATACACTCCTCGGTAACGAATTTGAATCCTGCTGTAAACGACTTAACTTTTTGTGGCTGTGTTGTTTACACTGTGCAGATTGCATCACATCTTTGACTGGACACCAGTGGTAAACGACTAATTTATATAGGAAATTAGTAGTATTTTAAGCCATGCCTAGCTGAGGAGTTAGAGTGTCTAAATGAAGATTGCGGGTTCGAGCCCAACTCATATCATCAACTGTTACACTTTCTCTGCTAGCCCAGAAGTGAATGGGTACCCTTAGGAGATTAGGGACTGGCTTAAGGCAGCAAAAGAATAGATTTTGGCCACATGTGTCACATACAGTTGCCCAAGACATTGCTAGCTCTAACTGACACGGCGCCTATGGTCGCACGGCTAAGGGGCATGTTCAATTTTACCGTTTTAGTACCTTAACCAATTTTAGACTGAATAAACTCTTCTAATATAAAAGAATCCAATTTTAATTTCAGTATTAGGTATGTCAGGTTATGTGATTTACAGATTCCTAGACAAAGATGACTAGACCATTTGCAAACAGTGGAGACCCTGATCAGACGCCGCATGTCGCGGCGTCTGATCTGGGCCTGCACTGTTTGCCAATTACTATTTATGGATACGCCAGACTAAAATGCGTTAAAAATGTACATGTATTTAAGTTACGGGTTTATCAGTATTAGACTTTAGCAGATCAAAGAAAGGATTCGTACCTGTGGCCTCATTGTAGTAGACGTTGATTCTTTCTAGCTGAAGGTCAGAGTCACCATGGTAGGTTCCTGTGGGGTCAATTCCGTGTTCGTCAGAGATAACCTCCCAGAACTGGAAATAGAATATAAATGTTTGTAACCGACATGCAAAGGCGATAAGAACATATTAAAGCATATGTAGACTTGAGTGACTCCCAGTCAGCATTCTACGTAAATCTATATCGGGCCGTCATCGGCCCGTCAGGGTAGCTGACGGGCCGATGACGGCCCGATGTAGATTTACGTAGAATGCTAGCTGGGCTGGTACACTTTTTGGGTCGATTAATTACAATCAGGCCATAATATATAAACGCAAAAATTTCCTTAAGCTAGGTGTTCACGTGATTATCACTGACCAATGTAACCAATCCGCGCGTTAGACGGTTTATTCTTGTCGTTGTGACATCAGAGTGCCGTGTAAAGAGGGTTATCTGTAAAACCTGGACTGGCACACTGGCAAACAGTGCAGACCCAGATCAGACGCCGCGGGACGTCTGATCAGGGTCTGCACAGTTTGCGTACATTACAGGACGTTACGGATTAAATTTAACGCCCCCGTTCAGGACCATTTTCCAAGCCTACACTCAGAGAGAATCGACCCTCCAATGCTGTCAGTGCTTTAATAACATTTTCGCCTTTTTTCGAAGGAGACAACTTTAGTTACACTGTCTTTGCTTTCCTGCACAATCATCCCCTTCCGGAAAGGGTTTCACTCTATAAGGAAAAAGAGTGCTCCTATTGGAAGCATTATTTTTTAAAGTGTACCCCTTATCTGAAAGGACTGCGTGAAGCAAATCCAACTGAAAGCCGCAAAGTTGTATTCAGCTCCCGTAAGCCATCATGAAAGATGACAATAGTGATGTTTCAACAGCATATAATGATATGGATTGAGGATGGTGATGAATGAGGCACTCGCGATCTATTTCGACAGATGAACGGTTATCTAACGGACATCGTTTTGCAATGAAGCGCCATACAGTCGTGTGCTGAAATCAACAGACCCAGGACATCTAGATTCAAAGTCGTGAGGTCATTACGAAAACACGCCTATTCAAATATATTGGAAATTTTACAATCAAAAAAGGAAAATTTTCAGATAAAAAAATCTGATATTTTTCAAATTCCTGCTCAAAACATAGATTGAGGGTGCTCAACTTCCACAACTTCCACGGATAAAACTTCTTTGGGATCATGGAAATGTGTTCTAGTCATGGGTAGTTCGAGTCACTGAGGGTAATCAAAGCGCCAGGTCGGGAAGCTAATGGGGATACATGTACCTTAGGGATGTCGCTACGATCTTCTATAAAATAATGCAATGTTGGGTGTACTCATTAGAATCGCATCGATAAGATGGTTCTAATGAGTACACACAGCATACATTTTCATGATAAAATAAGAAACTTTCCCCAAGATGTCCTTCAAATTTGTTTTCTTGAGATGAATTTCCTAAACCTCAAAAACAGTTTGAATCAGTCATGTAAATCGAGCGATTGGTGTTCGAATCAGTGAGGTTTGTTGGGGGTAGTCGGGTGGTGCGAAGTCATGTATTTTACGTCACCAGGGCGTCCAACTGATATTGGCTTACAGTTGGGCAAGGCCTGCTATTCTTGTAGCAGGCAATGGAAGAGGGGAAAGTTTTTATTTCTTCTGTTTGTTCACTTTCATTCCTGTTCCTCTTTCTTCCTTGTCCCTTTCTTTCAACTCTTCAACTGTCTCTTCTATCTCTTTTCTCCCTTTCTCTGGGAGACGACAAAAAATGACCCACAAGGGTTGACGTGTCGTTAAACCCCAACACAATCAATCATTGAGGCTTGCTGTATATACATCTATTGTGAACGAAGGAGAGAGAAAAACTATCAAATTACAGCTGATCAATGCCGCTACCACAAAAGCTTTATTGAAACTATTGATAGGAAAACTGCTCGAGTGTTAGTCATAAAAGCTGAAGTAATTTGAATGTCGATTGTTATCAACAGAAGTGGAGGTGATCTGATATTTGTGACATTAATTTCGGTGCCTCGGAATGTCAGGGACACATTATGGATGACATTACAGGTCTAACTTGAGACAAGCTGCAGTATGCTACAATGCGAACAGTGTAGGCCGGGATCAGCCTGCGCGGACGCGCAGGCTGATCAGGGCCTCCACTGTCCGTCAATACAGTATGCAGTGTCAACGAGTATGAATGTAAGTCGAGACTATTAAGCTCTCAGGGTCCTTTTTCTCTTACGCCGAGCCGCATTTGTCTAGTAAGCCTTTTTTCAATAATTTAACATTCTTCTATAGCGACAATCAATTATTTTCTATGAGAATATCATTATTTGTCCCGTTATTGAATTTTCATATAATCACAGGACTTTTATTTGAATACCTAACGTATATAAAATCTCCGTAATTATTACTGGAGTATGTGTATAGCTCATGACAACAAGGACTATTTTGTCAACAAACAACGTTGCTACAGAATTCGTATAGGCCACGGACAAGCGAAAAAGCACCTTCGTATATGCGCAAAATGTGCGTGTGCTTGTGCAAAGTATCATCCGGGCTTTTACTCTCCATTCGTACATTCTGAAGTACGCAATGATTCCGTTAGCGGACAGTGTAGGCCCTGATCAGACTGTGCGGATGCGCGGATGCGCAGTCTGATCTTGGCCTTCGCTGTTCGCATATGCACAAGACACGTTTTCGCATGGCGCGGCCAATATGGAAAAAGTATTGAATTTTGAGATTATGGGAGTAGCTTTAATACCCCGACTCTTTACCTGATGTATAACTGCGCCACTTTTATGACAAAAAGAACACTTGTTCTATCCGTAAACATTGTTTAACTTTTCTTGATTTTACTTGCACACCTGACTTTCGCGCCTTCTTGTGGCTTGTGTCAGTTTATCAAGTGCAGTCTTGTTCGTAATGTTTGATTAATAGACCTATATTGATATATAATAAATTTTCAAGTGTTTATTATCACCACACCTTCCCCGAAATTAACGTAAAATCAAGTCAGTGCGTATACATGTAGCATGTGTCCCTCGGGCGCTATATTATAATCTACTAGGTCGATGCATGTACATACAAATGAAAACCTCCAAACGGAAATCGACCGTATGACACATGCGATTAGCGTAGACCCAGATAAGCATGCGCGTCTGCACAATCTGACCAGATGACGACGTCTTGGTGTTGTTCTTGCACGTCTCTTTCAACACTAAAACAGTCATACCGAGATGAAGAAGGGATGACGATGAAAGGCCATTACGAAAACACGCCTATTCTAATATATTGAAAATTTCACTAACAAAAACTGAAAGTTTTCAGATAAAAAAAAAAATCTGATATTTTCATATATCTGCTCAAAAGATAGACTGTGGGTACTCGTTAGAACCGTCTCGGCGAGGCGGTTCTAACAAGTACCGATTCTAACGAGTACCAGCAATCTACGTTTTGATCAGAAATATGAAAAAAATATCTGAATTTTTATCTGAAAACTTTCAGTTTTTTGGTGGTGAAATTTTCAATATATTTGAATAGGCGTGTTTTCGTAATGAATTTCCATCTTAGTGGGAATCGTATAGTATCCACACACCTGACCATTCTGCCTGCAGGTCGAGCGAGCACATCGCTTCAACACCCAGCTAGCATTCTTTATAAACCTATAGCGGGCCGTTATCGGCCCGTCAGCTACCCTGACGGGCCGATAACGGCCCGCTATAGATTTATAAAGAATGCTTACTGGGCAGGTATTGCCTACCAAGCTACCTACATAGACAGATGGGTGTACAGACGACTTGAAGGATGAATTAACGGACAAGTATACAGACGGACGGATAACATCACGAAAACACGCCTATATAATTTTGACCCCCTTAAACCCCACTTTTATATAGTAAAACTGGGGTTTACAGAGGTATACATTATTCTTCTTATTTTGTTGAAAAACATAGATTGTGGGTACTCGTTAGAACCGCCCCGATGAGGCGGTTCTAACGAGTACCCAGAATCTATGTTTTGAGCAGGAATATGAAAAATATCAGATTTTTTTATTTGAAAATTTTCCCTTTTTTCGTTGTAAAATTTTCAATATATTTGAATAGGCGTGTTTTCGTAATAAAATGCATAGTGATGAGCAGACAAACAGACATACATACAAACAGACGGACGGACCGACAGACAACAGATAGATAGATAGATAGATAGATAGATAGATAGATAGATAGATAGATAGATAGATAGATAGATAGATAGATAGATAGATAGATAGATACTATGGCCCCGTTAACTGCAACCGGTAGCTGCATATTGAAATTACAAACGCTTAGCTTGCTCGGTAAAAAAATTACCAGACGACATTTTAAATATTTGTTTTTATTTTTCCCAAAAATAGGTTTTGAAATTTCATGCAAATTGTCTCTTGAGACAATTTCCATGCAAATTGTCTCTTGAGACAATGTGCATGAAATATCAAAGCTTATTTTCTAAGAATATTAACAAAAATATCACATATTTGTCGTCTGGTGAGAATAGTAAAGGTTAAACCTCACGTATTCGCTAATGCGATTCGATTTAATCTAAACTTCTTACCATATTTATCTGAAATATTTGGACAGATAGAGATGAGAAAACTTGTAGACCGATTCAGACGCCCCGGAACATGGGTTCCATTATGGTCTACACTGTTTGCCGCTCATCCAGCAGTCTGTTTTCACACATCAAACGGTATTGTATGAGCATGTACGAATTTAGGAGAAGTATGGTGGGGAATATTCAGGGTAAATACTTAGCAGTTTTCTATAAAAATGAAACACTGGAAAGTCTTATTATACGTATTTGCGTAAGATATATCGTATTTAGTCTAAATAACCGGACACCTTAACATTTTAACCCGCTCAAGCCTAATGGAATCTTCTACCTCTTTCTTTGGACAGGTCCATGTTTAATGTTGTTGTATGTTTTATTATCATTACGAAAACACGCCTATGCAAATATAGAAAAGTTCATCTCAACTGAAAATTTTCAGATAAAAAACCTCTGATATTTTTCATATTTCTACTCAAAACATAGATAGTGGGTACTCGTTAGAACCGCCTCGGCGAGGCGATTCTAACGGGTACCCACAATCTATGTTTTTGAGCATAAATAAGAAAAATAATGAATACCCCTGTAAACCCCAGTTTTACTATATAAAAGTGGAGTTTAAGAGGGAATTCAAGTACTTAATGCAAACAATGTAAACCCTGATCAGACGCCGCGTGCTGTGGCGTCTGGTCTGGGTCTACACTATTTGTCCTTGCCCCTTTTATAGGATGGCAGCATAGAAGGCGCGATACTTGTCTTAAAATTTGAACAAATCAATTTGACTTCATGGAATTGGCTAAATGAGACAATTAATGTAGAAAATGATAAGATCCTCCTTTCTTCGGCGAAGCCACGGCGTCTCATTACGAAAACACGCCTATTTAAATACACTGAAAATTTTACCACCAAAAAATGGCAATTTTTCAGATAAAAAAAATTTGATATTTTTCATATTTCTACTCAAAACATAGATTGTGGGTACTCGTTAGAACCGCCTCGGCGAGGCGGTTCTAACGGATACCCACAATCTATTTTTTGAGCAGAAATAACAAAAATAATGTATACCCCTGTAAACCCCAGTTTTACTATATAAAACTGGGGTTTAATGGGGTCAAAATTATATAGGTATGTTTTCGTGATGGATCTGGGTCCAGAAAGTTTAGAGCTGTCTGTCCGAATACTTAGGATAAATACCGTATGCTCAATTAATTTTTCGCGTATCAAAATTTAGGAATGAACTAATTTTAGACAAACTTAATTTAATTCGGTGCCCTTTGTAATGGAAATAAGGTATTATTAAGTTTTCAAAGAATCATATCAAATTAAAACCATTAGATACTTTATAAACGTTTAGCAATATTTCAACAGACGACATTTTGAAATATATTTTTTTTTCTTAATTTTCCGAAAGTATGGTTTGACATTTCATGCAAATTGTCCCTCAATATTCCCAACAAAATATGATTTAGTATTTCTTGCAAGTTGTTTCCCTAAGAGACAATTTGCATGAAATAACAAATCTTATTTTCATGGAAAAATATCAGTAAAATACACCAATGTGTAGTCTAGTGAATTTGCTCAGAGGGTTATATTGTAACATGCTAAACGCTATGTTCAAACATATGGACACATTGAACGCTCAGAATAGCCTGCATAATTTGATCAGGGTATTCTCTGTCCACTTACATACAGAATCAACTTTTGATAGAATACCCATTATAGCTTCGCATCTTTTGGCCTCGGTTTAACCTGAGACGATGAAAAATGTCATTTGGCAAACCTATTGGCTAGAGCTTGTCAGCGTCAATCTTTGTCAGAAAAATATTCCCAACGTTTAAAAAATTATGGCCATTATCAGACACGGTTATGCCTTGATCAATGAAAAATGGTTTTGAATATCAATGTATATATAAAATTTTATCAACAGATCCCATATTGATGGAGACCTACGGCCATTTCCATATTTTCATATTTTGAGTCTCCGCTTAGTCTCGGGCGATGAAAAAAATTGCATATGGCAAGCTCATTGGACATATCGCCTGGATATTAATCTGAGTGCGACAAATTATCAAAATATTCCTAAAGGTTCAAGATTTATGATCATTGTCGCGAATTCACCATAGACGGACAAACGGTATGGCGCACTCCGAACGTCAACCCTTAGATTATTAGGTCCATGGTCAACCTTAAGGTCGGTCGGTCCTATTTTCTGCGAGTCGCGCCATCATGCCCGGATGGATTGAAAGCCATAGTCAGATTATCGGGTATATAGGATTTTCGATGTCCAACAGTGCTTTTAACCCATTTATGCCTGGCGTCCCATTAATAAAAAGATACATTTGCAAACAGTGTTGACCCAGACGAGACGCTGCACAATGCGACATCTGAATAGGGTCTACACTTTTTGCAGTAAATATAGGAGACCAGTTATAAGCCAAACTGGTCTTAAAGTCAGACGCGAACAGCCTGCACCTTGGCAGTGTAATAAATTATGGTATTAATAACAACTAATCAGACACCCCTTCTATCAGAAATGGACCTGTCCAAAAAGTTGAGATAGAAAAGTTCATTTGGTGTAAATGGGTAAATGCAAATTTTAGGCAAGATAAGATTTCGGTCAATATCATTTGCGCCTCGCCAAGCGAAAAGGTGTCTTCGAGCATGCGCAAAATGTGCAGATCCAGATTCATCCCACACATTCGCAAACTCTCATTCGGCATATGCTCTCCATTGATACATTCTAAAGTATCCAATGATTCTTTTAGCGGACAGCGAAGGCCCTGATCAGACTGCGCGAATGCGCAGTCTGATCTGGGCCTTCGCTGTCCGCATATACCCACATTCACGTTTTCGCGTGGCGCGGCTTATTTAGACTTCAATACAGGTCTGCTTCGGGAATCTTTCAGTTTATTTTAAGCTTTGCCACGGAATCTCATCATTTGTCATTCTGTCATCCTCAGCTGCCCATGCCATGTGGATATTCAGGCTTCCAGAAACGAGGTGGTATCAGAAATACAGTTTTCGTATTTTTCCCATCAAAACGTATGTTGTGGGTACTATAAGAAGCGGCTCGAAGAGGCGCTTCTAATGAGTGTCCACAACATAAGTTTTGGTGCGGAAAAATAGAAAAAAAAAATATCAAGACATTTTGACTAAAAATCACACCTTATCTAAACTCTGGATATTGATTCAGACCCAGGATTAAATTGCGCAAAGCCAAACTGGTCTTCGAGTCAGACCCGGGCAGAAAAGTCTTAGAACAGCGTGCGCCTTGGCAGTGTTATCTGTGATTATGCTGTTCGCTAGAGAATCGCTGAGCAATGCAATTTCGGCGACAGAATGTATTTGAATTACCGTATTTGCCCTAAGTCATCAGAAACCTTAACTCATTTCCATACTGGTCATAAAATTTTAAAAGATCTTTTTTACTACCAAAGGATGTGTCTAACAAGATGAGTGGCAAACAGTGTAGGTCCAGATCAGACGCCGCTGATAGCGGCGTCTGATCTGGACCTACACTGTTTGCGCAGGTCTGTATGTCCGAGTATTTAGTGTAAATATGCTGGACGAACATTAGCTCATCTTCACCATGCTGTTTTACGTCAAGTAAAGCAAGAAAAAGGGCTTGAAGTTCGCTAATTACCAAAAATTTAACCTAATGCGATTTGTGGAAATTGTAAGCAATTACAGGCTCGCGTGAGGGACTAGGACATTCAGAATAGAATTTTACCACTCTCTGCGCTAATTCATTTTATCAAACTGATAATAGTTGTCTTCTTTTCTCCAGAAAATAGGCTTCGACATTTCATGTAAATTGTCTCCTTTTGGACACACGCACATAGAAAAAAAACAAAAAACGTCGCTACCGGGTTTTATCAGCCTGCTAAGCGTCAAGCTCAGTTTTGTACATTAGTCTTCACACAAAACAGGACTTAACAGTGATTCTGAAACCAGAATAAATAGTATTGAGTTAACTACTTAAACGCCTTTGTTGAAAAAGGGTTCTATAAATAGTCTTCATTTCCCGCTCACTTTACTCGTGTCGGTTAAGATAAAGAAAGTGTTGTGTTGAAAAAAAAAGTATATGAAATTTCCCAATTATCGTGTGGATTTGACGAAAATATTTACAAAAATAAGAATAATAATATTCTTACCTTAGCACCAATCTGGTTTCCGCACTGACCAGCCTGAATGTGGACGATTTCGCGCATGTTTGTGTTTTTAGTTTTTCTGGACTGCCGAACTCCTTTACGTTCTTTGCCGACTGATATCGCGCCCGCATCGTACAGGTATTTATACGCCAGTCGGTTACTAACCAAACATTCTACCGCGACAACAAGTAACACAGATAATGATAGGGTTGTAAAACCTTAACAATGAAATATTGTCCCTTCAACTTTCATAAGATGAAAAGGTTTAACAAATAATCGATACGTGTAGTGACACGGAAAAACTGATGTGTGTTGATTTTAACTGCAGCAGACGACATTTTGAAATATGTTTTTTGTTTTTATTCTCAAAAGAAAATAAGTCTTAACATTTCATGTGAATCGTCTGCTAAACAGTCGATTCACATGAAATATCCTCTGACAAAAATAAGAATGTCGTCTGCTATAAATTTTTTGCTTGGCGCTTTAATGGTTATGTGAGAATTCGCAGCGTTAAAATCTGAAAAAGTGAGGAAAGTGGCCCAGGTAATTGAAAATCAATCCGTAGATGGGGGCATTTTACAACAGGTGCTGTATCTTGTGTAAAATTTGAATAGAAGAATTTCGAAATATGAGTCCTACTTTTCCCAAAAATTAGGATTTGACATTTCATGTAAATCATCTCCTAACGAGACAATTTACATGAAATGTAAAATCCTATTTTCTGGGAACAAATAGAAATTTATCAAGGGTTTACTGTCTACTGAAATTGCCCATCACGCCGTAAATGGTAAAATATGTTGTTGTTTTTTTCTTTTTGTTGTTGATATTTTTTATTTACGAGACATTATCGGAGAAAAGTTAAGAACACATAAATACAGAGCATAGTCACAAAAGAGGCCTTGGCAAACAGCATAGGGTCTGACCCAGATCAGGAGTCTGGTCAGGGCACGGTTTGTCATCAAAACTATTATTCGTATAAAAAAAAAAGAAATAAATACCCCTTTTATCCATCACGAAAACATACCTGTATAATTTTGACCCCCTTAAACCCCACTTTTGTATAGTAAAATTGGGGTTTACAGGGGTATACACTCTGAGCATTACGAAAACACGCCTATTCTAATATTCTGAAAATTTTACCACCAAACTGTGAAAATTTTCAGATAAACGAATTCTGATAATTTTCATAATTCTGCTCAAAACATTGATTGTGGGTATTCGTTAGAACCGCCTCAGCGAGGCGGTTCTAACGAGTACGCACAATCTATGGTTTTGAGCAGCAATAAGAAAACTAATGTATACCCATGTAAACCCCAGTTTTACTATATAAAAGTGGGGTTTAAGGGGTCAAAGTTATATAGACATTTTTTCGTGATGGGGTATACATTATTTTTCTTATTTCTGCTCAAAAATATAGATTCGTTGAACCGCCTCGGCGAGGCGGTTCTAACGAGTACCCACAATCTATGTTTAGAGCAGAAATGTGATAAAAAAAATCAGAATTTTTATTTGAAAACTTCCAGTTTTGGTGATGAAATTTTCAATTTATTTGAATAGGAGTGTTTTCGTAATGACTGCAGACCAGTACAAATATCTTTGAAGAACAAAAAGCAGATCCAGATGAGTAACGAGCTATCTTATCAGGATCTGCACTGTTTACCATTCTGTTGTTATTTTTTTACTCAAAGCCCGTACGTGTGTGCGTGCGACCGTGCGAGCGTACTCGCGTTACGTACGTACGTGTGTATGCATGTCACTTAACCGATGTTGAACTGTATGTACTCACGGACAGGACGCCGCATATTGCAAACTGCCGCGTCTGATCAGAGTAAATAAGATTTGCCACGATATTAATAATTTGCAATAACTGGAACAAATATTGAAATTTCGATATAGCACTCCATTCAACGGACAAAGGACCCTTACACCACTCATAATTGAAGATTTTATTGAAGATGTTCAAGCGTTCTAATGGGTCTAACACCTTGACCCCTGAGTTCCTGAAATGGACTCTTCGATCTCTGAATCTAGACACTTTTGCAAATATGGAGAATGACAAATAATGTAGATCTAGATGGGAAAGCTCCTGACGAGGCATCTCATCTGGATATACACTGTTTGTACAGATATTTTGTTTTGGTCTCAAGAGATAATAGGGTTGACTGGTTATAGAGAGAGTGTATTTGTTGGGCCGATAAAATAAATCGGACTCTCCCGCACAAGCCCACCATTTTCGCCTTTTGCGATTATATTTCTAATGGTCAAGTATTAACCCTTGTCCTGCTGAACCCGGATATACCCTGTTTTGCAAACAGTGTAAATCCAGATCAGTTGGCTTCTTCAGAAGCCAACTGATCTGGATCTGCACTGTTTGCCATCAAGTATGCAAATTTATAACATTAATCTGGATCAAGTAGCCTGATTGGCTGAAAATTAGAAGTGGGCATGGCATCTTAATTTATTCAGCATGACAAGGGTTAATTAAAGGATTGTTATATAGAAACGTGTTTAACCCTTTCATCCCTAAGTTTCTGAAATGGCCGCTTCCATCTCTGAATTTGGACATATCCTACGTTGCAAATAGCACACTCACACGCATACCTACATGTATACATACAATGTAGGCTATTGACTTACGGATATATGTACCTGGCGAAGACTGGGACCAGTCTGCGTTACATATTACTACAAATAATAATGATAATGTCTTTATTTATCCGCATTGTCTGATCAGAGTCTTCGCTGTCCGCCAGTAGGAGCATTGGATTCTAAGCTATATCAGAATGCAAGTGCAGACTCAGAGTTGTGATGTGCTACTTGTGAAACCGAATAATGGTTTCACTTTATTAATATTATAATCGGGTCGCCTTAAGCAAAAACGTGCCTTCGAACATGAGCAAAATGCGTAAATTTATATCATCTGCGCATGCGCTAAATATCATCGGGCCGCTCCATTCATACATTTTTGTAGAATCCAATGATTTTTTAAGTGTACAATAAATGCGTAGGTTGATCTGGGCCTTCGCTGTCCGCATATGCACGAAGACACGTTTTCGCTTGGCGTGGCCCAGTTATTATTGGACAACAGCTGCGTTCAGAGGTGTAAGTTACTCGCGAGTGTTTGCTTTCGACCCTTGCTCAAAAGGCACTTGTCATTAGGTACAGTGAACCAGTGCAAAACCATTCGCTATAACTTTGCACTTCTGAACACAGCCTCGACCGTGTCAACTTTGAGCGGAAAATAGACTGTGTCTCGATTTGATCAGCCATGAGGGGAAAATAGACTGTGTCTCGATCTGATCAACCATGAGGGGAAAATAGACTGTGTCTCGATCTGATCAACATTGAAGGGAAGATAGACTGAGTCCAAATCTGATCAACGTTGAGTGGAAATAGACTGTGACTCGATCTGATCATCCTCGAGGGGTAAACAGACTGTCTCGATTTGATCAGCATTGAGGAGAAAGTAGACTGTGACTCGATCCGATCAACCTTGAGGGTTAAATTGACTGTCTCGATCTGATCAACCTTGAGGAGAAAATTGACTGTTTCTCGATCAGGTCAAACTTGAGAAGAAAGTAGACTATGTCTCGATCTGACCAACCCTGAGGGGTAAATAGACTGTTTCTCGATATGATCAATCTTGAGAGGAAACTAGACTGAGTCTCGATCTGATCGACCTTGCGGAGAAAATAGATTGTGTCTTGATCGGATCAACCCTGAGGGGAAAATACTGTGATTCGATCCGATTAACCTAGAGAGGAAATTAAACTGTTTCTCTGTCTGATCAATCTTGAGGGATAAATAGACTGTGTCTCGATCTAATCAACCTTGAAGGGTACATAGACTGTCTCGATCTGATCAACCTTGAGAGGAAAATAGACTGAGAGGAAAATAGACTGTTTCCTATTTCACAAAATAACGCAGTCCCTGCCTAGAATGCTCGAGATGTGGTGTGATAGGGGTGGGGTTCGGGGTAGGTGGTATGCTAAGATAGACAGATAGGCAACTGTGACATCCTGAAACTGTACAAACTAGCCAGTTATAGCCAGTTATAACTGCACGGCACACGTCAAAAACTAACACAACATTGAAGATGGCGGAATTGTAAACAATGGGTGATGGTTTAACATTTGTTAAAGATTCAAATAGTTTTGTTAAGTTGGCATGGAGTCCGATATTCGATTTTCAGCTCTGTTTTAGAGAAGCTTTTTTAGCTAATATCGAGCTCTGAGATCGAAATTCAACTCCATATGCGGTACATACTGAATATCGAGCTCTGAGATTGAAACTCAGCACCGTATTCGGAAGATTAAAATATCGAGTTCTGAGACTGGAATTCAGCTCAACATTCGTCTGTGTACCGAATGTCGAGCTCTGAGATCGAAAGTTAGCATCATATTCGATACAAACCGAATTTCGAGCTCTGAAATCGAAATTAAGCACCATATTTTGGTAGGCGCCGAATATGTAGCTCTGAGATCGAAATCCAGCTCCACATTCGTCTGGACACCAAATGTCGAGCTCTGAGGTCGAAATTCAGCACCATATGCGGGAGATACCGAATGTCGCGTTCTGAGACTGGAATTCAGCTCAACATTTGTCTGTGTACCGAATGTCGAGCATCATATTCGATACACACGGAATTTCGAGCTGAGATCGAAATTCAGCACCATATTTTGGTAGGCGCCGACTATTTAGCTCTGAGATCGGTATCCAGCTCCACATTCGTCTGGACACCAAAGTTTGAGATCGAAATTCAGCACCATATGCGGTAGATACCGAATGCCAAGGTCTGAGATCGAAATCCAGCACCATATTTGGTATACACCGAATATCGAGCTCTGAGATCGAAATTCAGCACCATATTCGGCAGATACTTAATATCGAGTTCTGAGATCGAAATTCAGCACCATATTTGGTTGATACCGAATATCGAGCTCTGAGATTGAAATTCAGCGTCTCAGTATGCACATCTGCGCTATCTGGCCAGGTAATTCACCCTCCTTCTACAAAATCATAGGGTACTGTACTGTAGAATGCACATATATCGATATACAGCGAAGTCCCTAATCAGAATTTATCGATATTCAGCACCATACTTAGTATACACCGGGTATCGAGCTCTGAGATCGAAATTCAGCGCCATAGTCGGTAGATATCGATTATCAAGTTCTGAGATCGAAATTCAGCACCACATTTGATGGATGACGAATATCGTGTTCCGAGATCGAAATTCAGCACCGTATTCGGTACACATCGTAAATCGAACACTAAGATCGAAGTTACGCACAGTATTCGGTAGGTAGCGAATATCGCAATTCGAGATCAAAATTCAGGTCCACATTCGTCTGTGCTCCAAATATCAAGCTTTACCATAGTGCATATTATATACATTTCTTTTGGGATCATTGGGCCCATTGTGGTATCTTTGAAAATGGAGTTCTGCTCGTGTATACGCTAGAGGGTGTAAGCAGTGTTGCAAACTTCATTACAACTTATGGAGAGTCTCAATAAAACCGAGACTCCCATTTTTTAATCTGTAGTATGTTCTTTGTTTCCGAAGGCAATCTTTTTGAAGTTTATTTTACTACACTGCAGCTGGTAGTAGTGCCGTGTGGCGGCGGTTCAACGTCTCCCCGAACTTTTCCATATTACAGATTGTATTTCATTTCCTTTTGGAGCATTGGGCCCATTGTGGTATATTTGAATATGGATTTCTGCTCATGTATACGCTAGAGGGCATGTTACAAACTTCATTACTGCTTATGAAGAGTCTCAATAAAACCGAAACTCCCTTTTTCTAATCTATAGTGGGTTCTTTGTTTCCAAAGGCAATCATTTGACATTTATTAGTACGAACTTCAGCATCATATTCTTTAGATAACGAATGTCGAGCTCTGAGATCGAAATTCAGCACCATATTAGGTAGGTACTGAATATCGAGCTCTGAGATTGAAATTCAGTACCATATTTGGTAGACACCGAAAATGGAGCTTTGAAATCAAAATTGTAGCGAAATTGTACCGAATATCCAGCTCTGAAATCGAAATTCCACACAATATTCGGTACACACCGAATATCGAGCTCTGAAATCCAAATTCAGCACCATGTTCGGTAGGCACCAAGTATCTAGCTCTTAGATCGAAATTCAGCACTATATTCGGCAGCACAATTGAGCTTTGAAATCGAAATTGTACCGAAATTGTATCGAAAATCGAGCTCTGAGATCAACTTCAGCATCTCATTCGGTACACACCGTATATCGAGGTCTGAGATCGAAATTCAGCACGATGTTCGATAGGCACACAATATCTAGCTCGGAGATCGAAATTAAGCTCCACACTCGTCTAGACACTATCGAGCTCTGAGATAAAAATTAAGCACCGTATTCGGTGGATACCGAATATCGGGCTCCGAGATCGAAAATTAGCACCATATTCGGTAGGCACCGAATATTGCGCTCTGATATCGAAATTCAGCTTCACAGTATGCACATCTGCGTAGTCAGATCAGGTATTTCACCCCCCCTCCTACAGGCTCATAGGGTACTGTAGAATGCACCTGTATCGATATACAGCGAAGCCCCTTATCAGAATGTATCGCCTTGATGGCTAATGTGGATCTACCGAATATGGTGCTAAATTTAATCCCAGAGCTCTTTATTCGGTAACTACCGAATATGGTACTGAATTTCGATCTCAGAGCTCCATATTTGGTATCTACCGAATATGGTGCTGAATTTCGATCTCAGAGCTCGATATTAGGTAACTACCGAATGTGGTGCTGAATTTCGATCTCAGAGCTGAATATAAGTATCTACCGAATATGGTGCTGATTTCGATCTGAGCTCGATATTCGGTATCTACCGAATATGCAGTTAAATCTCAGTGATCGATATTAGCTAGAAAATAAAAAAAAGCTATTCTTGCTAATAAGTGCGTCTAACGGGAACTGCGCAGCAGTTCCTCGAACGGCGGAGTGGTTCGGCGTGCAGACGCACTACTATAGACTAACGATGTGACCAGTGATATGTGTGACCAAAAATGTGATGGTCCAACCAAACGCTTGGCTGGTTCGGTGCTTATCCTCAAAAACAATAAGCGTTCCGTGATTTGGCAGAGACTACTGACACGGCGGCCGTACCGATAATAGCAACAAAACAGTCAATAACGCCAAGTATTCCAATTGCAAGAGGTTGAATCACGAGACTTATGACGTCAGCCTACAAAATTTGCGATCGCGGCCATTTTGAATTTTGTTTCCAGCACATAGACTTTACGCTCTTTTTACGTAATAATCTAAAACAAACTTCTACACAATAATGTGTTTGTTCGACCGGTTTGTAAATTGTTGTTATTTTTATGTTTTTTTTTTTTTTTTTGTTTTTTTTTTTTTTTTTTTTTTTTTTTTTTTTTTGCTTTTCATAATGGTTAGACTAAAAAAACACAAGAAAGAAAAGCAAAGACCAAAAGAAACAAAAATCTCAAAGAAAAATCCTACAGCAGTAAAACGGATTTCAAGTAAGCGAACGATAGTGTATTGTCATTGTATCTGTCACCGGCACACACTAGTTTTCGGTATTCGGAAAGCATGGCCCCGCCCATCGGGGGCCCGCAAAATAGATGGGCTGCCTAAAGCCTCCATGGCAGAGCTGCTAGTAACTAAGCAGGACCCGAATTCATGTGAACGGGTCGGGTAAAGGTCCCACAATTTGGAGGCAATGTCTCTGAACTACTGAAATATTGTTGACTTGGACGTCATATCGCAATTCATGCATTGTATTCAGAAGTCAAGCATGGTCTGAAATCAAATTTAGTTAGATCTGGCCAACCCGCCTATGACGCATGTGATGATTTGGACGCACGGATATAGGTAGCACCTATTAAATTCATATTATAGAGCGGAATATCGAATATCGAACTCCGTGCCAACATCACACAGCTAAAACGAAGTTCCACTGCGGTTTACTAACAGAATTCATTATACTTTTTACAAGATTTGTAATACTATTGGATTTGAGTTAAACAAAATGTTCATTTGTGGTATGGCTTCAAATAACGTGATTCGCAAATGAGTCGCAACGTGAGAATATGTAACTTCTGATATGTTGGCCCAACGAAAACTCAATTTAACCTCATCACGAAAACATGCCTATATAATTTTGACACCCTTAAACCTCACTTTTATATAGTAAAACTGGAGTTTAAAGGGGAATACATTATTTTTCTTATTTCTGCTCAAAAATATAGATTGTGGGTACGCGTTAGAACCGCCTCGCGGAGGCGGCTCTAACGCGTACCCACAATCTATGTTTTGAGCAGATATATGAAGAATATCAGAATTTTTTATTTGAAAATTTTCATTTTTTGATGGTAAAATTTTCAATATATTTGAATAGGCATGTTTTCGTAATGTGTGCATCAAAGTCTATGTTGCCCGCAGGAAGAAACTTTGCATCCGTGGCCATCCAAATCGCGCCCAATGAAGATTTTGATCAGACTTAAATGCAGTCTGATCTGAATCTTCGCTGAGCGTTCATGTCCCAAAGTACGTTTTCTGACGTTGCAGCTCAAATAAGGCCAATAAGAACTTTTAGGTCCATTATATTGTGAAACGAAACCCAAAGTACGATTTCTGTGTTAGTATTGGTTAAATCTTGATGTTTTAAGTCTTTTGTATGCTACAACAGGCATATGTTGAAAAAGGTATTAATTTTTAATTGAGCGTAGTGATCTTAAATATAAACTTTTTAGTGAAAATAAGCTTATTTATATTTCGTATATAATGGGTATTGAATAGTATAGCACTACACTACGAACAGCACAAATACCAAAATATGGAAATGTTTCAATTTAATATTTTACTACCCAGTCAACTGTGTTAAGGCCATGTCGAACTGGTCATTTAACCTATTCACACTTTTCATGGACAAGCTTAGTCCTCTAAGCGGTTAATCGGTACTTGTGCACATACTTACACTTAAAACAACACCAATTTTACTCTCAGTTGGCTGTCTCGGTGGCCCAGTTGGATGCGCGTCCGACTGGTGATCATGAGGTCGCGGGTTCGATCCCCGACGGGTCCGACAGTATTCTTTCGAGAAGATGGATCATGAAATACATTATACTTTCTAGGGTCATTCTCACCCTTCCGCTGATTCAAGAAGGGTAGTTGTCAGTTTCTGGTGAAAGAATGTGCATAAATACAGGTTAATCACTTAGCGGACTAAGCCTGCCCAGGAAAAGTGTAGGTAGGTAAATTAACCGGCTCGACATGACCGTCAATAGGTTGACTGGGTTGTAAAACCTCAACTCATTTAAAGTACCCTAAAATCTGAGGTATTCTATTCAGTCCCAATATTTTCTTGAAAGCTTATACATGTAAGTACAACTAAAAGAAATCTATTACAATGTGCTTAAATCACTATATACCCCGTCTCTAGGGACAATGAATAAAGTAATAGGTTACTATTTAAATTCTTAAGAAAGGACCCTAATTAAATATGACTCAAAAGTAAAAAACGTACAATCAGACATGTGCGCCAAGCGAAGATTTAGATCAGCCTGCACATTCGCGCAGTCTGATCAGAATCTTCATTGGACGAATTTTTTGGATAGACAAAGACGCAATGTTTCTTCATGCGTACACATGTATAACGAAGACTCTGATCAGACTGTGCGAATGCGCAGACCGATTTGAGTCTTCGTTGGGCGCACATGTCAGAAAGTACGTTTTCTCAAGTTCAGGCCCGAATTTTATTTTCATTTTAACCCTCCTCTTGCTAAACACGGCATGCCCGTCTTAGCAAACAGTGTAGATCCAGATCAGTTGGCTTCTGAAGAAGCCAACTGATCTGGGTCTGCACTGTTTGACATTATACATGTGAATTTCTATCAAAAACCTGGTTCAAGTAATCTGATTGGCTGGAAATTAGAAGTGGGCGAGGCATCCTAATTTATTCAGCAAGGCAAGGGTTAAAATAATTACTCCTCTATACAGTATTTTAGTGCATATTTACAATACCTGTTCAGAGCTCTATTTTTAACACTAAAAGTAATGTATTTACACAAAATATTCGGACAGGCAGACATAAGAAGAACGCGGCGTCCGATCAGGGTCTATACTATTTGACAAACAGTTTTACACATATCAAAATAATTATATCAAAGTACTGACAGCACTGGTTGGTCGATTGTCTCTGAGTGTAGACTGGGAAAATGGTCCTGAACGAAGACTTAGGACCGTTTCATTTAACTCTTAACTTCAAGTAATTTAAACAAACAGTGCAAACCCTCGTCAGACGCCGCGTTCTGTGGCGTCTTATCTGGGTCTGACTGTTTACCCGTGTCCCAGTCCAGGTTTTACAGATATTCCTCTATCGACAGCACTCTGACGTCACAAGAAAAGCGTGGCTATAAATAACCATTACCTGGATTTTTCTAACGCGCGGTTTGATTACATTGGTCAAAGATAGTCACGTGGGACAATCACTTAAGGAAATTTGGCATTTGTATACTATGACTCGATTGTAAACAATCGATCCAAAAATGGACGATGAAATTTTAGGGCAAGTATGTTATTAAGAGCTTAGATATCCGAATACTGGGGGTAAATATGGTTGTCTGGCATTGCCTTGTGAAAAAGTATATTCAGGTAATATGCGGACAGAATGTTTGCATTTTTGTGTAGTCTTATATCGACATTCGTATATCAGAGTCCTGGTCAAAGTGTACGGCTTCGCTTGCTCGCGGATGGTTTATTTTCTTTTCAGCAATATCGTAGGTGGTTGCAAATAAATAGAGGATATTTACTCTTTTGCTGTGAATACCATAAATATTGTCATCGAGTGTAATCACCCAGGGAAACCCGATATCGGGATATCGGAGGTTGCGAGATTTCGGAGGTAAACAAATGATGTCATCCAGCGACAGTGTATGTACTTACCATCTTTTAATGATCAAAAAAGTGCTTCTGGAGGATAAGCAAAGTAACCTATATTTTCTCAGTTGAATAGTTTAATATATGAAAATGGCATTTCAATATAAAGTAGCCTCCTATTTATTCAAAATCACGTTTGAAAAGGAAATTTCATTGTTTTTCACCCAAATTCCATTTTTAATTGTTTATAGCTTTTATTCTGTAAAGCTTTTTCATTGAGTATGTATGTCTGTATAATCTAGAACCTTTCTATAAATTATACAAGAAATAGCAGATGTGAAAAAATTAATAAAGTGGCAGATTTTTTAGATTTCTTTAGGGTTGTTGTCATATTTATTGGTAACAGGATGTCGGAGGTATGATGCAGGGATGTCGGAGGACAGATTTATATTGGTTAACGGGATATCGGAGGAAAGGAAATTTTGTGTTCTTCTTAAAACGGCTACAACTTTTCTGAAACGTGATCTTGCCTGGTTTAATATGTTGAAGACGATTACCTGAATCGTCAGGAGTGGCATGTAGCAAGCGAACAAAGCGTTTATGCAGACTGGCAAAGAATAAATGAAATAATGTGCCATAGACTTATCAAGATAAAACATCAAGATAACCAGCCTTCGTGATGAAACCCCGGTAACAAACACGACTTCATATAGAAAAAGTGGGGATTGCAGGACTATAAATCTTTTTTTCTTTTTTTTCTCTCTCTCTCTCTTTTTCTTGTTTCTGCTCTAAAATATGTATTGAGGTACTCTTAAGAACTACGTCGTTTCTGCTCTAAAACATAGGTTGCGGGTTAACGTTAGAACCGCCCCGATGAAAAAAAAAAAATAATAATAATACGAAAATTAAGTTTTCTTTGTGAAAAGTTTGTATTTTTTAAGACATGAAAATTTCATTCTGCGTGTTTTCATATTTGTTCATCACAACGTTTTGTGCCTTTGGTGAGTTTCCAGGCCTATACAGACTTTTGAAATGGAAGGGGCGGATGTGTGAATTCTTGGCTATTCTTAAAGGGGACACAGATGCCAACAAAATGCCGATGGGGATGCAAAATTAAGGAATGTAAAGTGATTTTATGGCCAAACCTGCATGACTTTTAAAATAATTGGCCCGAAAGGGGTACAGGTCTCGTTTCATCGTTTGGTCGGTCAGACACTCCATGGATTTTTCAGTTACATTTAATTTAGGCTAAAAAACTCAGGCCCGTGGGTTTTGAAATGGGGATGGTGTGACCGTATGGAGGCGTGCAAATGCTCTGAAAATATCGATTTAGAAGCGAAAATTAGGGGTTCAACCTGTGTTTTCGATTAAAATCTGCTTGATTTTTTTAAATAATTTGTCCACAATGGGGGCTACGTTCGCCAACCATCCCCCCCCCCCCATCTGCTTGATTTTGAAATGAATTTGTCCACCCCCATCCCCAATCACACACACACACACACACACACACACACACACACACACACACACACACACACACACACACACACACACACACACACACACACACACACACATCGCATAGCGCGTATGGAAGAACACGTTACAAAATCTGCAATGTTTTCTATTGATGGCAAATGAAAATGATAAAGGTCTCCTCGATACAACTCGATACAACTCATATAATTATCATATCACGCTAGCAAATTTATGCGGTGAAGACCCCTTGTAAATCTCACTTATATTAGGAAAATGGGATTGCAGGGGAATGTGTAATTTTTCTGGCTGCTGCTTAAAACCTAGATAAGCGGACTGTTTGTAAAGATTTGTAGACAACAATGTTAAGTAACACCACATGGGGAGTTCTTATAAGACAGTTTGCCGACAAGCATTTAAAATCAGGAGCGTTACATAAATAAAAAAAATACAATTAAGATTCTCTGATATGGACTTTCGGTTGTACGCGCAAGGAGAATACAAGCAAAGAACAGTATAGTTCTAAACTATACATTGTAACATTTGAATTTCGATGCACATTTGATGAAATTCCGTTAAAATGATCGGAGCTAAGGGCATTATAAGATTTCAAGATGACTGACATATGGGTGTTTTCTTTTTGTTTTGAATGTTTAACTGGATTCCACAGATTTTAAAGGAACTATTTACCAGGCTCATCGTGTGATTATTATTATTATTATTATTATTATTATTATTATTATTATTATTATTATTATTATTATTATTATTATTGTTGTCGTTGCTAAATTCTAAATTAAGAGACCCACCTAACACAGGTAATGGTCAAATATGAACGACTCAGTATAAGAAAATAGATAGATTCTTGTAATTTGATATACAAAGGTCAGCCCGATGGACGAATAAGCACCTGTTGTTAACTTATCATAGATTTTTTGTACTGATATTGGTGAATATTGTGCCGAGTTGGGATATTGCTATGAATAATTGATATATCATAGATTTACAGTGATAACATTACGTTTATTATTTCTGATCTGATGGCACTCGTTGGCACCGCATCGGCGTTGCGGTTCTTACGAGTTTCCAAAATCAACATTTCAATCGAAATTTAGGTAGGAAAATATCACGTTTCACATACAGAACATCATTTTTGCAGCGAAAAGCTGTTTTGTTGCACATAAGTTCTTAAACGTAATGACATTGGTTCTAGTAATATTATTACATTAAACTCTCCTTCAAACCAATCAAACCCTATTAAAATTGCTACAAAACGAGACACTAGTATTTGCATACAGGCTTAGCACCATATTGTGCGAGCAGGTTTTAATTTATATTGCTTTTTTAGACAGAACTCACTCCGTCAATTTTCAGTGCCTCCGAAATCCAGCAATAGATCCTCCGAGATCTACAGCATCTGTGTCAATGTACCTCCGAATATTTCGTTATCCAACATTTCGCTAGTACTTGCTTTAAATTTCATCCGGGGGCGTTATTTTTTGTTGATAACCTGAAACAACTATGAAGACAGTCGAAGAGAAGATAAGTCCATCCTTGGGCAATAATAAACCAACATGTCATTTACCATGATCGGGCTGGTAGCCGTCGAAAAGGCAAAAGCTGAGATGAAACATTGATCATCTTGGTTCAAATGCCGTTTTCACCTCCACAAAGTAGCTGAGAAAGGAAATATTTGCTTTAACATATTCATTATTATGTCTCTAGAACGAGCAACTCAGCTTTTTTATCAAATGAATAAGATATAAGCTATAAAAAATGGATAAAAACATACCCTGTCGCTGGATGACGTCATTTGTTTACCTCCGAAATCTCGCAACCTCCGATATCCCGATATCGGGTTCCCCTGGGTGGTAATGAAAACATCAGTATTTTCACGAGTGCGAAGCACGAGTGAAAATTTGAATGTTTTCATTACCCGAGATAAAAAAAATTTATGGTATTCACTGTAAAAGAGTATATTTTCTTTTTATTTTTTTGTTTACACGCCAATGCGCGTTTCTGACGTCATAAATAACGTCACCAAACAAAACATGAACTTCATGGCGTCGACGCTCAGTGCTTAACATGTGAAACGCTGGAGAGACGACAAAAAAAAAAAAAAAAAAAAAAAAAAAATCGGCAAATCGAAATAATTTTGATACCAAAATGTTCCTTACATTCTAACTAAGAAAATGCATACCAACACTTGATACTTTAGTTAAGAAACAAAGAAGTTAGAGGTGTTCAAATATCTGAAGTGGCGGTAAGATCCACATCTGAAACAATGAAGAAAACCGAAGTCGCCCAAAGCGAGGAGTGAAAATATAAATCGTATCAGTCACTATAGTGAAATGATACGATATCATTTCACTAGTGATTGATACCACTTTTATTTTCTCCAGATATACATTGATTTCACCGCTAACAATAAAATAATATCTTATACAGTAAAACCTCGATGACTCGAACACCGATAGCTCGTTTATCTTGGATATTTCGTATTCGTTTTTGAGTTCCTAAGAAATTCTCCCAAAAGCTTAAGAAAGCAAATATATAGGGAAATTTTCTTATTTTATCATGGAATTGTATGTTGTGTATACTCATTAGAATCGCCTAATCAAGGCGATTCTAATGAGTACACTCATCAAACAATTATTGTATAGAAAATCGAAAAGATTTTCTTAAATTATCGCTATTTGCTTCCTGCCCTGGCGTCATGATTAACCCTCAGTGGCTCGAACTAGCCATGTCTCTAACAAATTTCCACGGTCTATCACGAAAACATACGTATATAATTTAGACCTTCATAAACACCACTTTTATATAGTAAAACTGGGATTTACAATGGTATACATTCTTTTTTCTTATTTCTGCTCAAAAACATATATTGTGGGTACTCGTTAGAACCGCCTCGGCGAGGCGGTTCTAACGCGTACTCACAATCTGTTTTGAGCAGAAATATGAAACTTAGCATTTTATCTGAAAACTTTCAGTTTTTGGTGGTGAAATTTTCTATATATTTGAATAGGTGTGTTTTCGTAATGACAAAGATGTTCGAGCCACTGAGGTTTTACTGTACATCCTACGCATCTGGACATGTACATCCTTACAGCGTTCTGCGGCGTCTGATCTAGATACACACTATATATCCGAATACTTAGGGTAAATATGGTATTCCAATAACCCGATAATAATAACACTCTGTGCAACAAAGTGCCAGAAAAGGCTGAATTCTATCTCCAGAAGGATTCAGACCCAGGATATCATTATCAGAAGTGACAAATGAAAACTACTCAACCATGTCACTTAGATGCATTGGTTGATCTGGATTTGTATTATGTATTTCCTTGCTTGGTGCCGTCCAGTATGAAAACCCGTTTTTGTCCTACGTGCATGTATGCGGACGGACAGGACAGAGCAGACAGTGTAGATCCCGATCAGACGTTTCAAACGGCCAATAGAATGATATCTGACCAGAGTCTACACTGTTTGCCTTTCACTGGCAGGCAGTAGGTTTGTAGGCATATCAAAAGGTGGTAAATTGGACGTGAAAATATAATTTGTCTTCGCAAGGCGAAAACGTGTCTTCATGATAAATGCGGATATTGAGAGCCAAGATCAGTTTCATCTCCTTTTTGTGCTCAATTCAGCCGAGCATGAAATTTTCTCTGCTTATAAATAGGAAAATGCCAACAATTGTTGGCATTTTCCTACTTATCAAAAGAGAAATTTTCATGCTCAGCTATGTTTAGCAAGAAAAAATACAATTGTTAGTAGTTTGAAATGCTCAGCTCAGCTGAGCACGAAAAAAGTTTCACAATCTCAGGGCCAGGACTGTGCTCTCCGCTTACAGTCTGTAGACTTTATGAACGGAAGATAACGACCACGAAAACATACCTAATTTTGACCCCACTTTTATATAGTAAAACTGTATATATTATTTTTCTTATTTCTGCTCAAAAGTATAGGTTGTGGGTACTTGTTAGAACCGCTTCGACGAGGCGGTTCTAACGAGTACCCACAATCTATGTTTTTGAGCTAAAATATGAAAAATATCAGAATTTTTATCTGAAAACTTTGAGGTTTTGGTGGTGAAATTTTCAATATATTTAAATAGGCGTGTTTTCGTAATGTAAGGCTGTTGAGAGGATGGTTTAGGATAATCCGAAACAGCGTATTTTAAGCATGTTGGAAGGAATCTTTTCACTTGACAGGGTCCGACTAACACGTAATTAGTCCTAGCAATGTAGATGATTAAGAAGAGAGACAACTCCGCCATAATTGTTTTTATTTCTTATTTATTATCAGTTAAGAAGGTGATTGACATGAAATGTCAAGACATTACGAAAACATGCCTATTGAAATATACTGAAAATTTTACCACCAAAAAATTAAAATTTTCAGATAAAAAATTCTGATATTTTTCATATTTCTGCTCAAAACATAGATTGTGGGCACCCGTTAGAACCGCCTCGACGTGGCGGTTCTAACGAGTACCCACAATCTATGTTTTTGAGCAGGAATAAGTAAAATAACGTATACCCCTGTAAACCCCAGTTTTACTGTATAAAAATGGGGTTTAAGGGGGTCAAAATTATATAGGCATGTTTTCGTGATGATAAATTTCTCTGAAAATCAAGAAAAAAAATATATATATAAATAAATACATACAAAATAAAAAATGGAGTCGTCTGTACAACATTTGCCTCGCTCTTTAACCCATCGAAGACTGGAGACCTCTAAACGGGTAACTGGCAAACAGTGCAGACCCAGATCCATTACGAAAACATGTCTATTCAAATGCATTGAAAATTTTACCACCAAAAAAATGAAAATTTTCAGATAAAAATTCTGATTCTTTTCATATTTCTGCTCAAAACATTGATTGTGGGTACTCGTTAGAACCGCCTCGGCGAGGCGGTTCTAACGAGTACCCACAATCTATGTTTTAGAGCAGAAATAAGGAAAATAATGTATACCCCTGTAAGCCCCAGTTTTACTATATAAAAGTAGGGTTTAAGGGGGTCAAAATTATATAGGTATGTTTTCGTGATGAGACACCGCGCTCTGCAGCGTCTGATCAGGGTCTCCACTGTTTGCGAAGAGTTAAACCATTTTCTTTAGGAACATCTGTATAATACAGCCTGAGAAACCTAAAATCGAAAATGGACTCTTTCAAGATACAGTGTGAGAGAGTTTATTCAGTCTTTAATGGCTAAGGGTTGAGTGAAAATACGTATACGTACTAAAAACATGCTAAACAACAACAACATTGGACTAATTGTCTGACTGTGACTTTAATATGTTATGCACATTGTATTTGTTTGTTTGTGTTGAGGTTTTACGGCCCAGTCAACCCAATGGGGTCATGTCGAGCGCGGTCAGTTTACCTAACCGCACGTTTACTGGGCAGGCTTAGTCCTCTAAGCGGTTAACCAGTATTGTGCGCATCCTTTCGCCAGAAACTGACAACTGCCCTTCTTGAATCAGCGGAAGGGAGAGAATGACCGTAGAAAATATTTCATGATCAATCTCGACGAAAGAATGTTGCCGACCTCGGCGGGATATGCACATTGTATAGATAAATACATAATGAAAACATAGGGTATGTAGACGTACACATTGTTAGGCAAATCTATAGAATTTTCTTATTTCTTTAAGCATGGTTTCATGTTTTCTCGTATTTCTATGAACCTTTTATAATGAATAAATATGTCTTATGGTACAAAAGTCGTATTGAAGAGTTGTATGCCATCCTATTTTACGGGAGGTAACTCTTCCGTACATGTTTATGTCGTCATACAAAATAGATTGTTGGTCCATTCCAACAATTTTATCTAAAGATTTTTCATGAGATAAACAGAGACTGTTTGAAACCTAAGTTTTATAAGAAAACATTGTCTATTACAATCAGTCATTACACAGCTTCTTCATGAAAAAAAGCGGACATACAATGTTGAAACAACGTCATTTCAACGAAGATGCAACGTCATATGATACGATGTTGTTTCAACGTTGTGACGTCGTGTCGATGTTTATATGACGTTGTTTCAAAGTTGTGTGCCCGCTTGGGCATTGAAAAAAACTGATCAGTTGCATTTTGTTATCACACTGATTGTTATCCTGAAAATATTACTGTTCTTTTTGACTATAAAATGCATTTTTGCACATACAGTAATCGGCACTTTTCAAAACCCTATGATGTGTTTGTTAGACAAGATTACATCTGCGGACAGATTTTCTGAGCGAAGAGGTACTAAGGTGACAACCGATTCTGATACAGTTACGCAGGTTACTGTCCAGTATAAACAATGAGCGGCACGTAAACTGCTTTATGAATATAGGCCGCGTCAAGCAAAAAAGTGCCTTTGAACATTCACAGCATGCACAGATTCAGATCATCCTGCGCATGCGCAAAGTATATCCGGGCATTTCATCTCAGTTCATGCATTCTGTATTATCCATTGATTCTGTTAGCGACAGTGAAGGCCCTGATCAGACTGCGCGGAAGCGCAGGCTGATTTGGGCCTTCACTGTCCGCAAATGCCCGAAGACACGTATTCGAATGACACAGTCCTTATATGATTGCAGGTAGTTTAAACCGCCATCACTATATCATTACGTTTGTTCACATTTTAATTGTTTTACATATTTTCCGACCTTATCCATTGTTTTTATTAATTTAAACAAACTATATAAAGTAACGTATATGGCAATCTGATACATGTACAAGCTAAAGCCGCAGCGGCCACTGTGCCATTTTTTGATAGAGTAACAAAATGACTTCTGAAAAAAAATGTATTAGCAAACATGCCTTGTTTGGTTACCCTTCACAACCTATGTCATAACTATGATGACCATAACTATTTACGTCAGTAACTAGTTTAACGGAATCTTGCTGAACTAACTATGGTTTTATGAAATTCAGAATATTCATCTAATGCACAATTCATTGTCAATTGGATTGTCTGTTTTATGAAAAATTGGGCTTCTGAAACGCAGTGGATAGTCAGACACCTCGACAATCCATGTTGATATTCAATGACATTAATAATTTTAGCATAATTGGTCGAAGTATCTACAATAACTAGAATACGTGTGAAGTTTGCATTTTTTGTAAGAGGCAGTACTGAAATGGACATGTTTTGTGCACTCGGTTATTTTTCGCTGCATCATGTACTTCTCGTGATTTCATCGTAAATCCGAACAAATGTGACAGTCGCGGTTATGTGCGTATCACCATGTTGATGACGTAGGTTGTTGCCCTTTGATTAGACGACCATATTCTGCCCCATTTTAGATGTTCGTTTTGGCACCGCCGGAAATGATCAAAAAATATTGAAACGGTACAGAGCAAATAAAATGCCATTTTCTGTCATAGTGCCGTAAATTGTAAACGGCTGACCAGCACCAGGCGTTAACACAGTTCCCTCGAATGTATCACCATCATGTTTAAGTGTCGTTGACTTCACTTTGACATTTGCAAGAACCGGAGACATGATAACAATTTTGATATGCGAGTTTGCCGGTAAATCTTTCCATAAGGGTTTATACAGAGAACACTTTAATTTCAAGGTAGGCTCAAAAGAATCCGGAAATGGCGAATGCACATGCGTTGCCTGATCACAGTCTATGAGATAAGTGGCAACTGGTCGAAAACTTCCGCCTTCAGACTTCTTTCCGAATAATGTAAACTTATAATAACCGTCATATGGACATCTTACTTTGATAGCAATGCCTTCTTCTTTTGCATTCACAAGACAATAATTAGTGAGATCAGCTTTGTTGTCTACGTGTTCCAATTTTGTCATCACCTGTACAATACGACATGTCTTAATAGGTATCACTACTTCGCCTTTTGTTGTCGGAAAAATGACGTCATTTCCGATATCGCGGAGGAATCCATATGCGTCATAATCAGTAACAGTGCCAAATACTCTGAAATTCGTTGGATAAGGTCTGAAATACTCCTGAACTTCCAAAACTTTTAAAATATATTGAATTAGCAATTGTGGTTCTCCTTGACGATCAGCAGATCTCTTTCCGTATATCTTAAGAATATAGTCCACTTCCTTAGGCGGATGGACCAACACTGTAAAGTTCCTCAGATCCCATTTATAGGCAAAGATTCGATTTACTAAATTTTCACCTTCTGTTTTCGTACCGAAATACACTTGGTAATCGTCCAAAATATCTCCATACTCCTGTAAATGAACTTCTGTCTTTTTTCTCACTGTAATGATGTGTTCTTGTTTCTCTGACACAGGCTTCACGTCCCATTCAAGCGCAGGGATTTCTAACTTTAATCGTTCACTGAAGCGGTTGATTGTGAGCGGAGACTGCAAAAGTTGCCAGCGAGCGCTTTCTCGCACGTTTCTATCCATGTATGGAAAATGGTCGACAATCATTTTATCTGGGTCTGTTAGGAAATAGAACTCTCGAAAGTGGCGGACAAAAGCTCGGTCCTCGTTGAGGCTACCAGCTCCCCAGGCGCAATCAATAAGGAACCAGTTGTCGATGATATATACGGCATTCCATGTATGTGTAGTATGGTTCTGGTAAATTGTCAAATCATCACCAACTTGGTACTCATAACCTTTTGTGATGCCATGGAGAACTTTTACTGGTATACCAACATACCTGCAGTTAAGGAAAATTGACACACTTTTAGGGTGGATAAGTCTGTCAAATGTTTTGCCTTATTCTACAGAAGGATCTACTCTAGAAAAAAAGAATTTGCTCCCAGCGGGAGCAAATTCTTTCCTTCTTGAGTAGATCCTTTACAGAATTGTTTCAAAACAGAAATGATAATTTAAATTACCATATGTACCGTAAATATTGGGAAATTATAACTCCTAACCATAAATGTACTTGTCCTTTATTTTGAATACTCCATTTTACTAGGTGTTGATATATATACAAATTCTGTTAGAATGAGTGGCAAAAAGTGTAAACGCATGCTGAAGCGTCCGGTTTAGGTCTACATTGATTGATCAAGCCGGCCTCTACCAATACTTTGGGTAAAAACGGTAAGGCAGAAATGAAAACAAAGGACGAGAAATAAACAAAGCAGTGTGATCTGCTTCGATAGAAATATACTTCCGGACATGTGCACCAGGCAAATACTCAAATATGCCTGCTTAACCGTACTGTCTGACATTACTTAGAGTTAAGGGGAATGGGGGAATGATTACAATTTCAGGGAAGACAACTCTGTCAAAATAGTTTGTACTTCCCTTTTGAAAAGAGAAAGTGTTCTTAAGATAGCCGCGGGGATCCAATATTTCTGGAGGAGAGTAACAAAGACACTGATGATTCTGCGCAAGCTGATCCGAATCTTCGCTTGGCGCAATTTTTTGAAGGCATAGTTACTTCAGTTATGATTCAGTTGTGATATGTATGATGACAAACCATAGTTTAATGGAGCTTCTAAGGTGTTATAAATGTCAACACGTGTACTACTTCTATAACTCCAGATACAATATGGATGGATGGATGGATGGGTGGATGGATGGATGGATGGATGGATGGATGGATGGATGGATGGACGGACGGACGGACGGACGGACGGACGGACGGATAGACAGACAGATAGATAGATAGATAGATAGATAGATAGATAGATAGATAGATAGATAGATAGATAGATAGATAGATAGATAGGTAGGTAGGTATTTAGATAGATAGATAGATAGATAGATAGATAGATAGATAGATAGATAGATAGATAGATAGATGAGGTAAGTAGGCAGAGAGAGACAGACAGACAGACAGACAGACGAAAGGGAGACACAGAAAGAGAGAGAGAGACAGACAGACAGACATACAGAGATCTTTTTAATAACAGTGGATATTTTACCTGTGTCACCTTACCCATCAGATTTAATTGAATTTATAAACTTGATTGTTAGAATGCAAACGTTATAATCTCGGTTCGCATGTTACCGCAAGTGCTTACCTGCAAATCGCTTCAAAAAGATATGCATAACCATCTGAGATGGTAACTCCAGTAGCAAGAACATCGGCAGGATCTGTTGATTGTCTCTTTGAGACGTCATAATAACCTTCAGCGTCGAAACTGAAATCATAGTTGATGTTTTTGATTGATTTAAGGTTTTATGGACCAGTCAACCCATTAGGGTCATGTCAGTTTACATATCCTCACTTTTTTACTGGGCAAGCCTAGTCCTCTGAGAGACTAACCAGTACTTGTGCACATTCTTTCGTCAGAAACTGACAACTGCCCTTCTTAAATCAGCGGAAGAGAGAAAATGACCGTAGAAAATAATTCATGATCAGTCTCTACGAAAGAATGTTGCCGGACCGGCGACGATCGAACCCGCAACCTTCTGATCACCATTCGGACGAGCATCCGACTAAGCCACCGAGGCCGACAAATCATATATGATGCGCAACGTTAGAAAGTGATCCTGATATGCAAACAGTAATGGCAACATACATGTATCAGCCTGTGCATCTGCACAGTGCCCTCTCTGTTCACTGATATAGTCTACAGTACCTACTGATTATCTTGAGGGCGAAAAAGCTGATAAGTAAACTGCACATTACGAAAACACGCCTATTCAAATATATAGAAAATTTCACCTCCAAAAACTGAAAATTTTCAGATAAAAAACTCTGATATTTTTCATATTTCTGCTCAAAACATAGATTGTGGGTACTCGTTAGAACCGCCTCGGCGAGGCGGTTCTAACGAGTACCCACAATCTATGTTTTGAGCAGAAATAAGAAAAATAATGTATACCCCTCTAAATCCCAGTTTTACTAAATAAAAGTGGGGTTTAAGGGGGGTCAAAATTATATAGGCATGTTTTCGTGATGATAAATCTTGAAGTTGGTCTAGATATCCGTTTTTGGATAATATGATAAGGCTCTTATTTCTGTTTTCTCTCAATATATAATACATGTACATAGCGTAATTGTACATTAACCCTTTCAACCTTGTAGACCGAGACAATTTTTGAGTTTGCAAACAGTGTAGATCCAGAGGAGAGTCTCATCTGGATCCACACTGTTTGCCATTCTGGTCTTTATTTATAACAAGCATCCCTATTTATAGCGATGGAGATATCCAAATTCTAAGATGAAAGAGTCCACTTCAGAAACATAGGACGAATGAGTTAAGTTATAAGTTCAGAAAAAGTTTTCCAGTCATTGTATTAGTAAATGCATTTTATAGCTCATCGGTAATGTCATACAATGGGGACAAACGAGCACAAATGGTTGATTTTGTGCTGAACCAGCATCGCTTTGAGGCTGTTCAGTTAATTCTTAGAATGCTGGGTAAAATCGATCAAACAGTTCTGATTTGTCTCAGTTTGACATTCCGTGCCAATTCTCTTCTTGAGAGACAATTTGCATGGTGTGCCAAACCTTATTTCCTATGGAAAATATGAAAAAAAAATCAATCTGAGATATTCTGAATTAATCCGGAGAGTGCTAAGAAAATTTTAAGGTAATATGTCATCATATCGTTTCAATGTGCTTTGGGTTATTTTCATTATTGCAGGTGCAATGTATTTTGAAAGTATTGAACTGAATAGTACCATATAAATTTGATCAAATGCGGATAAAACAAGCAATTTAGAGAATTAATGTCCTCCGTCTTTTATAAACATCCAAACATGCATCACGAAAACACGCCTATATAATTTGGCCCCCTTAAACCCCACTTTTATATAGTAAAACTGGGGTTTACAGGGGTATACATTATTTTTCTTATTAAAAACATGAATTGTGGTACTCGTCAGAATTTTTTATCTGAAAATTTTCCATTTTTGGTTGTAAAATTTCCAATATATTAGCATAGGCGTGTTTTCGTAATGGGCAGGTCAACAAAGTACCTACTATCCATACACTTTCATAGCATTTCAGTGGAAAAAAATAGGGGGACAGTTTCAAAAGGATCAACTAAAAGTGTAAAAGGAGTTGCCCTCGCACGTACGTACAATGTACCTGAACACTTGCTTGAAAAAAGTCTAAGTTTAGAGTGAGAAAAAAATTGAAACAATATGAGAATTGTGAAAACGGCACATGCATATTTTCAGACCATAATTAAAACATGATTAAAACATTTGTAAAGTTTCAGAAGAATCGGCGCAAACTGTAGGATAATTGCACTCACAAGATACCTACTACCTATACACTTTCATAGCACTCGAGCACAAAAATGTCTAGGTTAAAATGTGAAAAAGTCCGTGAAATGGATTCCGTAAAGAGCGCATGCAGAACTTCAGACCATGATCAAATCACCCATAAAACTTCAGAAGGATCGGCCTAAAATTATTGTAGTACTTGCGCTCACAAGATACCTATTACCTGTACACTTTCATATTATTCGAGCACGAAAATTTATAATGTAAAAAAAAGTGAAAAAAATAAGAGTCTGTAAAAAGCACACGTATTTCTTCGCACCATGATTGAACCACCTGTTAAGTTTCGAAAGGATCGGCCTAAATTTTGAGGAATAGTTGCGCTCGCAACATCACAAAACCATACCTATATAATTTTAACCCCCTGAAATCCCACTTTTATATAGTAAAACTGGGTTTACAGGGGTAAACATTATTTTTCTTATTTCTGCTCAAAAACAGATTGTGGGTACTCGTTAGAACCGCATCGGCAAGGTGGTTCTAACGAGTACCCATAATCTATGTTTTTGAGCAGAAATATGAAAACAATATAATTTTTATCTGAAAACTTTCGGTTTTTGGTGGTGAAATTTTCAATATATTTAAGTAGGCGTGTTTTCGTAATGAGGTACCTATTACAAACTCGGAACCACGCATCACGAAATATGAGCTACGGAAAGCCGAATACTATGTCCTCTCGCTTTTCTTTGAAAAGGCGGGGGACAACAAACATCGAAACATATAGAGGCTGATGATCACATGAGGATTTTTGTCTAAAATAAATGGTTATAGAAAGCCTCTCTAAATACAAAGAAACAAAACATACATAATTTGGGCGCCAGAAAACGTACCTTCGGACATGTGCGCTCAGCAAAGATTCAGATCAGTTTGGTCATTCACGAAGTCTGATCGAAATCTCCATAGCAAAGGATGCCAATTTGTTTCATGCGGACAACGAAGACTCTGATCAGACTGCGCGGATGCGCAGTCTGATCAGGGTCTTCGTTGGGGGCAAATATCAGAAAGTACATTTTCTAATTTTCTCACGTTTCGGTTCGAATTAGTGTCCTGCCGACAAACCCCGACAGTTTACCTGATATTATATGTTATCCATCTATAGAAGACCCGGACCATCTGTAAATGGTTCTCTACTGGCTTCTTTAAATAATCCACTAACTGGGAAACTGATGCTCGAATACCAACTGGCTTCGCCTGAAACAGACCACTGGCACTTAATAAGACTTGCTACTAGTTGCTAGTTGGATATCAAAATCATCATCCATAAATTATAAATATCAATACACTTAATAGATTAAAGATGAACTACTCTGCCTACTGTTTGACTTTTTTCTCTTTGATAGCAACAATTTATTTTAATGTCAGAGACAAAAAAAAAAAAAAAAAGCTGTCTACAAGGCATCATATATAAATTTGAGTAAGTTTATAGTAAAGAGTGATAAAACATGGCATCAAGGTCTAGGAGCTAGTCTAGCACTTGATCAGTGATCATTGTTATTTTCAATGAAATAGCCAGACTCCCATAATACAAGTTTCATTCACTGTATCAGTGCTTATTATACACTTAAAGCCAAAAGTAACTTTACAGCTTATACTTATACGCTTTACAGACTTTTGCTGAGTGAATTTTAAAAAGTGTTTTATTGATGTTAAAGAACCATCATTTGAGCACATAAAATATATTTGTTAAGCCCTTCCTGTCAAATACATTATCAAAGAGGTCTCTCTCAAAACCGAATGGGTCAAAATAAAAAAATACGGGTGTAATTAACTTTTGGAAGGTCTCTGTACCTTAAATACGGGTTTACTTCAGGCAAAAACGCTTTATTCGCTTAGACATGTATTGAAAACCGTTCTTAAATTAACAAAAGGTATAAGGTTCTGATTGCTTTGGAGATACCGCGGATTGTTTAGGTGTGTCGACACATTTCCTTTGCCATACATGACCTCAAGGCACCAACAAAACGCGGACGTCTGCAATGTGTGGAAGAGTACTTTACTCAAGTATGCCGCTTGAGTAGACAATTTAATATCATAATTGGACGTCTTTAAACGCTTATTTAGTCAAGCATAACTCAACATAGAGTAGTTTGCTTCCAGTAAACAAACAACATACAATCACCATTCAATGTGTTGACGTTCACCTCTGTTTTTTCTTTTTTTTTTTTTTTTTTTTTTTCGATTAAAAAGTACTGATATGTTTCTTATTTCGCCACAAAAACAAATGTTGTTTGTACACATAAGAAGCGCCTCGATGCGCCTCATCGAGGCGCTTCAGCTATGATGAATACACACAACTTGAGTTTTGATGGTGAACTACGAAAAAGTTATCTGGAGGTATGAATTTGTCTAAGAACAACAGTTGTCTGTCAGTGAAGTCAATGTTTTGTGTGCTTACCTGAATCGCATACTGATCAAACACCTTGAAGACACGGGAATCTGGTATGAGTTCCTTCTTTCTAAACTTAGGTGGGTGGGGTTCTGGAACAAGGTCTTCTATCAGTAACTCATTCTTACCCCAGCCAGTTTTTGTAACATCAGTTACAGAAGTTTTATTGTAATTCTGAAAACGATAAGACCTTGTTTGTTTGTTTGTGTTGAGGTTTTACGGCCCAGTCAACCCAATGGGGTCATGTCGAGCGCGGTCAGTTTACCTAACCACACGTTTACTGGGCAGACTTAGTCCTCCAAGCGGTTCACCAGTATTGTGCACATTCTTTCGCCAGAAACTGACAACTGCCCTTCTTGAATCAGCGGAAGGGAGAGAATGACCGTAGAAAATATTTCATGATCAATCTCCACGAAAGAATGTTGCCGACCTTGGCAGGGGTTGAACCCACGACCTCCTGGTCTCCAGTCGGACGGCGCATCCAACTGAGCCACCGAGGCCGGCTAGATAATACATTCTATAATAAAATACTGATGTTTTTTCTGATTTCTCCACAACGAAACACGACTTATGTTGTTTTATTTTTTTTCTGTTTCATACGAAAACATGCCTATTCAAATATATTGAAAATTTTACCACCAAAAAATGAAAAATTCAGATAGAAAAAATCTGATATTTTTCATATTTCTGCTTAAAACATAGATTGTGGGTACCCGTTAGAACCGCCTCGGCGAGGCGGTTCTAACGAGTACCCACAAGCTATGTTTCTAAGCAGAAATAGGAACAATTATGTATACCCCTGTAAACCCCAGTTTTACTATATAAAAGTGGGGTTTAAAGGGGTCAATATTATATAGGCATGTTTTCGTGATGTGCTGACCAACTGCATGGTCTCTGCATTATTTAGAAGGCTAAGATCAGCTCATACATCGGATCATCAGTTGATTAACAAGGAATAACATATATATTTACTTCTCAACACTATGACGAAATGACTGAAAATCTGGGCCCAGTTGTTCAAAACTTAACGAAGATGTTAGCTAGCGTGACGTTTAAATTTCTACCTTGAACTATGCCAAATACGTAGATATTGTTTGCTGAAACAAATGTGAGTAGCTACTAATATATCTTTTGCAGCAAAATATCTATGTATTTGAAAATACCTTAGCTACAACTGTTAACGAGTTTGTCATTAATGAGCTTGTTAAACAAACGATACTTTGAACAACTAGGCCCTGAAAGTTGTTAACCTTGATTGGGTTAATAACTTATCTATTGCATATTATCTGTCGCATAGCCTCTATATTATATCCTTAATTTATAATCTTTTAGAAATGTTCAGAACAGTCAAGCTTACAGAATGGGTAGGCAGACTCCACGCCTAGTTATCGACCCAATCACTGTCGATAGCTACATTGTATGCCGTGCTCTTTAATTGCACGACGGCGGTTTCGTGAAGCCTTTACAAGTAGGTTGGGATTTAATAATATCTCTTTAGCTTGGCCTGCCGTAGTTCAACTGTTAGTTTTCTTTAACTCTGGCTCGCAGTGATGTACAATTAGCGAAGAGTACTTGTCCTTGTTCATAATGGGATTTATTTGGTTTGTATGTTTTCGCTGTTATGCAGCGACTGAGCCGTTATGCGAACCGAATTTTATTTATTTATTTATTTCTGTATTGAGAGTAGCATCGGGACCCCGCGTAAAGTTAGTCGGTAAAAGTGCTTTTATTTCCCTCCCTCCCCCGCGTTGTTTATACTACAGGACGTTCTAAGGCGGTAGTCCCAGTATTGCTTTTACTTTGTGTGTAGCTTTGTAGTTAATTCTAAGAGGCGATTAAGCCTCGCCTTGCGTTTTGTCCTTGTGTTTTTCATTCCTTTTACATCTCGCTTAGGGAAGAAAACGTCGGTCTGTGTTCTTATGTGCGTTTCTTTGTTTTGCACGTGCTGGTTTTTGTCTCTTTTCTCTTCCTCTTGGTGTCAGGAATTGGCTGCGACTTGTGATTGTGGCACTTCCTGAACTTTTCTGTTTTCCTGTTTACCAACAACACCCTTGACTTTGTAAAATAAATCACCATAAAACTCGAGTTCCTTCAGGTCTTGTTCAAGAATTTCTGAAGTCAAAGTTAATATTTAGACATTTATTCAGTACAGAGTGTTAATTATAGATTTAGAATACAGTGAAGAAGATGTGTATTAACAGCCACACTCACAGACCAAAGCCTTCTGATGATATCAAGAAGGACAAACAAACCAACACAGACAGAACACAAACCTTTTAAAATGGTTTTCGATTCTTACGATAATCATCAGCAACATATGTTACCTATTTGTCCCATTGGAATATACATAATTTGCCTATATAAGTGATCAGTATAATCTTATATGTATATTATCAAGAATACAAGTAAGAGCGTGATAAACATTTTGACAAGACCATAAAGTATAATTATTTGGTCATCTGAAGTGAAAAATGTTTGCTTTTCATCACAACTGTTGCCTTTATTTTGTCTGGTCATTTGTGGGCATTGAGCCCGATTTGGTATTTTCGATAATTCACATGAGAATCACTAATGAGGTGTAATTGGCCGAAACTAGCTAGTTTAGCACTAGCTTGACAATTTAGTTGTTGCAGTTTTGTGAGTGTGTTCATTGTTCTGGAGGGTCATTTCATTTATAATCTATTTACTATTACGACCTTTGTCAGCGTGTTTGGATGCATAGGCTAATCCTGGCCGTGGCTGTACGCATATGTCTCATAGAAACTTTTCAGTAAGTCGCAGCTGAACTATGATGCCATATGGGATATTCGCAGTGACCAAAATATCGTTTCAACCTAAGATAACTGTGCTTTCGACATCTTTCAGAAAGTCGTTTTTTTTTTTTTTTTTTTTTTTTTTTTTTTTTTTTTTTGCGTGGCGCTTTACACAGATGAAGTAAATTCGTCACGAAAACATGCCTATATAATATTGACCCCCTTAAACCCCACTTTTATATAGAAAAACTGGGGTTTACAGGGGTATACATTATTTTTCTTATTTTGCACAGATTGTGAGTATTCGTTAGAACCGCCTCGGTGAGGCGGTTCTAACGAGTACCCACAATCTATGTTTTGAGCAGAAATATGAAAAATATCAGAGTTTTTTTATCTGAAAATTTTCAGTTTTTGGAGGTGAAATTTTCAATATATTTGAATAGGCGTGTTTTCGTAATGTGCAAACTTTTGTCTTAATTTAATGCAAGACCATTTGTCGTAACTACCTATGCACATAAAGTTTTATTCTAGTCATTGGTTTTTAAAAATCAAATAATTTCACTTTTTCCCATAGTAAAAATGGATGTTAATTATGCAGAAATCTGTTGGGTAGGTAACTTGGGGACAGATTTTCAACAAGTTCTGCTGGTTCATTTTTTCTGGAATTTTTTTCACAGTACTGTTGTGAAACATCAATAATTTTAATTCAGCAAAGAAAAGTGCAAAATATTTTCTAAGACAAAAATTCCCAAAAAAATCACTTTACAATAGAAATTGCATAGGTCAGACCAATGTTTGGCCATACATTTAATTTTAGGATAAATATTTGAGAACAAAGCACAGAAACAGAAAAGACAAATGGTTTCTGATTAGATATGGTCAATCAGAACAAAATATGTTCATTTAAAATAAAACGCCAAGCAAAAAACGTCTTTCCGAGTGATGTCGAAAGGGCAGTAGGAATAACTGAAAGAAAACATACAGGAATGTAATTGCGTCACTCCAACAAGAATGCAATTATCGCAGTTCTGTCTGTTTTCTTTCAAATTTTCTTCTAATCTTTTGTCAAACTTTCTGTTTTTTACAGGTGTTCACAAATTATGTATGTAAAAGTGTATGCATAAACTGGTCTGTCCATAATCTTACCAACTCAGATGTCGCGACAGATTTTCGTCCGTCGCCTTCTTTAACTGGCCTTTTTCTGCCCTTGTTTTCTTCTTTAGGTTTGATGTCTTGTTTGGTGTCTGATTGTTTGTTGTCTCTAGGCGTTGTCCTTGCTTTAACACTTGGCTGCCGTAGTCTACTGGGCTTTTCACTGGCCTTAGACAAACTCCTGTCTGCATCATCTTTAATTTGTTCTTTCTCTGTTTCAATTACTTGTGCATTCTGTTTCAGATTTTCTTCTTCTTCTTCCTTCCGTCTTTGGAGGATTTGTTCTTTAAGCCGTTGTCGTATACGTTGTTCCTACAAGATAACTGCAGCTGAAGTTCAACTCATTACGAAACCACGCCTATTCAAGTATATAGAAAATTTCACCTCCAAAAACTGAAATTTTTCAGATTAAAAAAACTCTGATATTTTTCATATTTCTGCTCAAAACATAGATTGTTGGTGCTCGTGAGAACCGCCTCGAAGGGGCGGTTCTCACGAGTACCCACAATCTATGTTTTTGAGCAGAAATAAGAAACATAATGTATACCCCTGTAAACGCCAGTTTTCTATATAAAAGGGGGGTTTAAGAGGGTCAATATTATATAGGTATGTTTTCGTGATGTAACTCAGTAACAGCCACCTTCATATAAAAGCCCTTTTCTGATTCCCTAAAGACCCGCTCTACTGTATATTGAACTTCATCATGGTGCAGATTATATTTTATTTCCTTTAGGATCATTGAGCTCATACTAGTTATATGTACTTTGAAAATCGAATACTGCTTAAGCCGATGCTGGAAAGGGTGAGGGCGTATTCGGCCTCGCAAACTACACTGCTGTTTATGAAGAGACTTAATAAAACCGAGTCTCCGATTTTCGGTCTTTTGTGTGTTCTTTGTTTCCAAATGCAACCATTTAGATTTGCATTTTACTTCACTGCACCTGGTGTTAAGTGCCATATGGCGGCCTTAAAACGTCTCCCGACTTCATCATAATGCAGGTTATCTCTTTATTTCATTTGAGATCAATAAGCCCATTCTGGCCTCGCAAATTACACTGTCGTGTATGAAGAGAATTACTAAAACCGAGTCTCCGATTTTCGCTCTTTTGTGTGTTCTTTGTTTTCAAACGCAACCCTTTAGATGTTCATTCTCAACAACAGCCACCTCTACAGAACATCACGAAACGTACCTATATAATTTTGACCCCCTTAAACCCAACTTTTATATTGTAAAACTGGGGTTTACAGGGATATACATTCTTTTTCTTATTTCTGCTCAAAAACATAGATTGTGGGTATTCGTTAGAACCGCCTCGGCTAGGCGGTTCTAACGAGTACCAAGAATCTATGTTTTGAGCAGAAATATGAAAAATATGTCAGTTTTTATCTGAGAACTTTCAGTTTTTGGTGGTGAAATTTTCAATATATTTTAATAGGCGTGTTTTCATAATGACAAACAACATTAATGGGGCCGCACCATGCGAAAACGTGTCTTCAAGCATACGCGGACCAGTATGTGCGCCCGTGCTGTCTGATCTGGGTCTTTACTGATGGCTTTCAGAATAATTCGATGTTGTAGAATATATTGATGTATAACAAAAGATCCTTAGGTTGTGCAGCTTCGCTGTCTGATTTGGATATTTACTGTTCCCATATACCCCGAAGATACACTTTTATTCTTGGCGCTGCCCATGTGTTCTCATGAGTGGTTGTTGCAGAGAGGTTGCACTATATATCAAGTAAACAAAGATATTGAAATGCATTTTCGCAAATCCAATTACCGGTATGTTGTACATGTATCTGCTACGCATCTCAGTGATGATACTTGACACCACTCTCTCTCTCCTCTCTCTCTCTCTCTTTATATATATATATATATATATATATATATATATATATATATATATATATATATATATATATATATATATATATATATATATATATATATATATAAACTTTCTATATTAAACAACTACATTTACTCCTCTCTTATTTTAAATTGGTTTTTTTCACTATATTGTACGTCATACGAAGCGTTTCAACAATTTTTTTCTATATATATATATATATATGTGTGTGTGTGTGTGTGTGTGTGTGTGTGTGTGTGTGTGTGTGTGTGTGTGTGTGTGTGTGTGTGTGTGTGAGGAGATCTTCTTGCTCTTCCTTTTGGTGTCATTGATAGGCCATGACCTGTGATTGTGACTAATCCTGGTCTCCACTCTACTATTTATATGTATTATATGTAATATTTTTTGTTTGGAGCAGTAAACACACACACACACACACACACACACACACACACACACACACACACACACACACACACACACACACACACACACACACATGATCTAAATATCCTTCACATGCACTATAAAAAAACATTTATGATTCAGTACCTGACGCTGATGTAATTCCTGTTGCTTCACCTGTCTTTCTATCTCCAACTGCCTCACAAATGACTCCTTTTCCTCATTTTGTATGAAGCCACTGAAGTGTGATTTCGGTTTTGTCCGCCCTTTCACAGTTGACGTAGAAAGAGAGGAGGGTATAAGATGGTTTCTCGTGTCGGTTTCTATATCCGATATCTCTGTGACCGTGTCATCAGAGATAACTGTAGACAGTTCAACATCATCTCTTGTATTGTCAATAGTCTCTAAATGGTTTTCCTGTTTCGAAACTTCTGAGTTGTCCGTCAACTTCCTTTTCGGCTTCCATTTAAATTTCTTGCTTTTTATGTACCCCGGGTTAGTTTTGGAATACAGACTTAAGGATTCTCTCGGAGTGTAGTCTAATGTACTGCCAGGTGGCGCTGGGCGAGGAAGAGTTATATGCTTCGAAACCTTTGATCCCATCTGGAATAGTTAAAAAGATAACAGTCTAAACTTTCACTGGAATAACCATAGCATAGTATGCCAGTTAGCTCTTCTGAAATCTGTATCGGACCGTCATCGGTCCGACAGGAATCCTGTCCGGCTGATAACGGTCCAGTGTAAATTTAAGCATAAAATTACTGGAAATTGAAAAGCAAGAAACAGTTTTTAATGGATTCTCGATGCGTGTAGAAAAGTCCGTCACTGTCTAGCATCACGAGGCCAAGCCAAACAATAGTAGGACAAAACGGCACAATAACCAACATACAAATGTATAACAACTGCAACAGATGAGCCGACTTGGACCTGTCAATAAAAAAATCATCACGAAAATACACCTATATAGTTGTGACCCCCTTAAACCCCACTTTTATACAGTAAAACTAGGGTTTACAGGGGTAAACATTAATTTTCTTATTTCTGCTTAAAAACATAGATTGTGGGTACTCGTAAGAGCCGCCTCGCCGAGGCGGTTCTAACGAGTACCCACAATCTATGTTATGAGCAGAAATATGAAAACGACCAGAATTTTTCATCTGAAAGTTGTCATGTTTTGGTGGTAAAATTCTCAATATAATTGAATAAGCCTGTTTTCGTAATGTACCGGGAGAGGCATAGCGGAATAGAGGTTCAGTGCGGCAGGCTTAAAAAAAAAACAATCTTTTTTGACGTTTAGTTTACTACACTGAAGCTGGTGTTAGTGCCGTGTGGCGGCCCATTGTGGTATATTAGAAAATGGAGTTCTGCTCATGTACATGCTAGAGGGCGTCAGCAGTGTTGCAAACTTAATTACTGCTTATGAAGAGTCTCAATAAAACCGAGACTCCCATTTTGTAATCTGTGTGTTCTTTGTTTCCAAAGGCAATCTTTTTGACGTTTATTAAATTACTTTTTCTCGATCGAAACCGCACTCATAATTCTGATTTAGCCTTAACTTGCAAATATGTTTTCTGTCCGCTTATCATCACGAAAACATGCCTATATAATTTTGACCCCCTTAAACCCCACTTTTAATAGTAAACCTGGGGTTAACAGGGGTATACATTATTTTTCATATTTCTGTTCAAAAACAGATTGTGGTACCCGTTAGAACCGCCTCGTCGAGGCGGTTCTAACGAGTACCCACAATCTATGTTTTGAGCAGAAATATGAAAAATATCAAATTTTTTTATCTGAAAATGTTCATATTTTCGTGGTGAAAGTTGCAGTATATTTGAATAGGCATGTTTTCGTAATGTAGTCCTCTAACTCATCAGTAAAATATCACAGTTAACACAAATAATCACAAAACTGTAATGAAGCAAAGCAGAAGGGCCCGACGGAAGTTAGAAATAGACACCAACCTTCTGAAGCAGACTGGGAAAGCAGCCATCATACAGTGGGAGCAGAACGAATAAAGAGAAAAGTATACTGCGACAGACAATCGTCTTTGGAAAGGTCAGCATCTAACAAAGTCTGATTTGTTTTGTTTCATCACAGTGTTTCCGATTACCGTATTGGACCTAATTACCGCACTGCGCGCTTAAGTTTTCAAAATTACTGGAAAAAATGTAGTGCATGTAAAATAGCTTCCTAATAAGGGTACACCTATAAGAATATGAGCAGAGAACTTCATGATTTAATGATGCGTATGTGATATCATCACGAAAACATGCCTATATCATTTTGACCCCCTTAAACCCCATTTTTATATAGTAAAACTGAGGTTTACAGGGGTATACATTATTTTTCTTATTGCTGCTCAAAAAACATAGATTGTGGGTACTCGTTAGAACCGCCTCGCCGAGGCGGTTCTTACGAGTACCCATATTCTATTTTTAGAGCAGAAATATGAAAAATATCAGAATATTTTATCTGAAAATTTTCAGTTTTTTGAGGTGAAATTTTCTATATATTTGAATAGGCGTGTTTTCATAATGGTATTCTGAGTTGCCATAGAAAAGTACATATTGTTGGTACTTGTTTGAATTACCTCGATAAGTCTATAAAAGCATATGTTGTGGGCACCCATTTGAATTGCCTCGACTTGTCGAGACGATTCGAGGCAATTAAGAAGAGTATCCACAACATATGCTATTGAAAAGTAGAAAATATTATAGCCGAACCTCAATGGCTCGAACAGCCTTGGGACCATGAAAATTAGTTCGAGATATGGGTTGTTCGCGCCACTGAGGGTTAATCATAGCGCCACTGAGGGTTAATCATAGCGCCAGGTCATAAAGCAAATGGGTTTTCGATTTTCTACACAATAATTGTATATTGTGTGTACTCATTAGAATCGCCTCGATGAGGCGATTCTAATGAGTACACACAACATACAATTTCATGATAAAATAAGAAAATTTCCCAAAGTATTTGTTTTCTTGAGCTATCGAAAGAATTTCGTAGGGACTCAAAAACGAGTTCGAATTAACCATGGTAAACAAGCCATCGGTGTTCGAGCTATTGAGGTTCGACTGCATTCGGACTGCAATCTGAAGCCTACGAAAATGCTTGACTGTGCGCTTATAGGGGTATGTGCAGTAAATAGATCAAATATGGTATATGTGTTTCAGTGTGATGTTTCACAGATGACGTAGTGGGGGCGGGGGGAGGGGCCGGGGTCAAATTATATAGGTATGTTTTCGTGATGTTAGCGAAATCGCAAAATTCCGACTTTTTGTTACTTCTGATATTCGACTCCTTACTTCTAACTTCTGACTTTTTATTTTTGACTTCCAGTTTCCAATCACATGACTCCCTACAAATAATTTCGGTAGTAATTAATATTTCTTGCCTTCTTAATTATAAAAGGATGATTGGGTCACTGTCATGTTGCAGGTACAATCTTAACGCTGGAAGTATGAAATAAATAATAGAAAGTCAGAAATGAGAACCTAGAAGTCGAAAGTTACAAGTACATGTAGGAAGTAATGAAGTCCACGGCTACCATAGTGTTGAGTTTATATGAGTGGAGTTTATCCATTACGAAAACACGCCTATTCAAATGTATAGAAAATTTCACCTCCAAAAACAGAAAATTTTCAGATAAAAAAACTCTGATATTTTGTATATTTCTGCTCAAAACATAGATTGTGGTACTCGTTAGAACCGCCTCAGCGAGGCGGTTCTAACGAGTACCCACAATCTATGTTTTTGAGCAGAAATAAGAAAAATAATGTTTACCCTTGTAAACCCCAGTTTTACTATATAAAAATGGAGTTTAAGGGGGTCAAAATTATATAGGCGTGTTTTCGTGATGTCAGTGAAACATATGCGCGGAGGAATTTTAACAGAGTGTTGTATGTGTGCTACAGAAATGGTTTTCTCAGAATAAAAAATACAAGATAATTCAAGAAAGTACCTCTAATAGTTCTTAAACCTTGTTTTTCATAATAATTTCCAATTTCTCCATTATACCGTTTGTGTCAGAAGAAATGCTAATGAAAATATATAGTCACGTGACAGTAAATTTAATTGTTTTAAATGATCCGGTGTGTGATTACATTTTAACGCATAAGGGGAAGGTGTAAACTGATATTACAGCCAAACAACTGATTATGTCTATTCAATATATTAACCCTTAGAGTGCAAGCAAAATTTTAGCAGAAGACAATGAATTATTTTTAATAGTTTAAATTTGATATTTACATTTAATATTTTCAAAACTGAGATTTTATGCAAGGCAGGAAATTAACAAGAAACATCATGCAATATTTTCTCTAAAACATATTGATAAAATTGTTCCAACTTGTCGTCTGCTGTAGTTTCGATTGCCGCTTAATGGGTCGAAGCAAATAGCAAATAAGAAATGATTATTTTATTAAAGCCCAACTATGTTACATCAGGTTGTTGGATGCGACAGATCTGTTGTTGAATTCTACCTGAAAATTTGTATAACGCTCAGCACAATATATTAGATTAGCCTCAAAGGTGTATGACTATGGTTTTTTTTTTTGTTTTTGTTTTTGTTTTTTTGTTTTGTCTTTTTTTGCTATGACATCTTCCACTAAATAGCTTTGTTTTTTATTATATCTACAGATCTCAAGCAGTTCTGATTGCAGCAGTTTCTCAATCAAAATTGAGTCTGGTGACATCAATACTCTTTCGAACCAGACCAAATAAAATAACTTTACAAAAGGGATCAAATGAGACAGCTGCTCAGGACCCTTTTTATAATCTATCTACATACACTATTTGCTATTCTAGGCCCAGTTGTTCAAAGCATCTTTAGCTTAACGAGCTCGTTAGTGGTCAAAATGTTAGCTGTTCTAATAAGTACAATATCTAATTCACAGGTATTTTTGTTGAAAAAAAAATGTAAGTAGCTTTTGCAAGCTACTCACATTTTTTCAGCAAACATTTTAGTATATATGTCATATTTAATGGTCAAAGTTTTAACGATGCATTGCTAACGACATCGTTAGTTTTGAACAACTGGGCCCTGATTTTGATTTGAGGTGTTTGGCGGTTGGTAGTTGTTCGTCTGGTAACCCCTTCGACGAAGGAATCAAAGAAAGTTCGAGAATCCTCCAGCCATCCCACCAACGGGAGCAAATTCTTTCCATCCAGGGTATATCCTTTTGCAAAAGATCTTTGGTATGCAGGAAAGCAAGCAGGAAGTAAAACAAATTGTCTCCCTGGTAAAATGCGGTGGAAAGTCGATCAAGTAAATCTAGTAACGTTCAAGCTATGGCTTTGGTCGCTGTATATGCATGGTAGATTCGTTTTGAATTCGAGGTAGAAGACGTTTTTCAATCTTGGCACGACTGTGCTACAAAACAGGATTTTTGTACAGTCATCCTATCCATCGTCGCGTTATATACTTTTGGAACTGCAAATTTAGACTCAGCCGTACATTTGCTGAAGAGACATAACTCCAGTACAAGTAATTATCTCAAGAAGATGTATTACATCCCTTGAATCGCAAGTCGTCTTTGTTCTTGATCTTATGTACGTACAAATTGTACACTTGGAGAAATTGGATGGATTGATGAATTGATGGATGGATGGGCCGATGGATGGAGGGATTATTTGAATGACTGATGGAGAGACTCTGATTGACTGACCGGCGAATCGCGCCGGTCTCTTAATATAGCATTGGATTTTTACATAGGGTAGACACAAAGGATTTTTTTATATTTGCCGGGATCGTCGGTTTGTGACGATCCCGGCAAATATAAAAAAAAATCTTATAACAAACTGTGTTATAAACAGATTAATGTCTATTTTATTTTCATTTCAATAAAGAAATTTCATAAAGCTTAATAAAAGAAAACATTAAAGAATCACATTATTGTTCTTTCTTACCTGTTACATTGGAAATTTATTTAACTTTAGTATAAACATGAACAAAATTTGCGCCGATACTCAGACGTTTACGTCTAAATATTTCGTCTTGTTCAACTTAACACCTCTACATTATGTAAACCAACCATATTTACTGATATGTAAATATATGATAAATATTTATACTGATATGCACTATACGGGAGAAGGACATCTGTGCGTCTATGCTAGGCCCACATTCAATGTTTGATTCTCGCACCGGTTACATGGAGGCAACGAACATGGATGATAATAACAAACGCCGATAACAAGAATGACTCCACCGAATAAGCAACAGGAAAATGAAGCTTTTTGGGGGTTTTGTTTGCATAAAATAGAAGAAAAGATATGGAAATGCAATAAATTAACACTTATCACGCTATGAGTAAATTAAGCAGACGCCAAACTGATGACAAATATTTTCTTATTTTTCTTCGAAACTAGGACCTGAGCTTAGTAGGCAGTTTGCATGAAGTGTCAAATCTTGTATGAAAAATACTTGAAAATGTCATTTGCTGAAATTTGTACCCTGCATGGAAAGTATTAACAACGGTATGGCAATGTTTTATGCATTTGCAATCGAAAGAAAATTTAACAGAAAGCGTTTCCTCTTGCGACCCTCTTCTGACCCGTGTGTGTGTGTGTGTGTGTGTGTGTGTGTGTGTGTGTGTGTGTGTGTGTGTGTGTGTGTGTGTGTGTGTGTGTGTGATTTATTTCCATAACCATAACTATTTATGTTGTCGGGCTTTTCACAAGTAAATGAAGCTTGGCATGAGATATGAAGTCGAAGTATTTACTAATTTTGGGGGCATACGCGAACAGAAAAGACCCAGATCAGACCTTATAATTATGCAGTCTAATGAGATTCCAGCTTCGCTGTTCGCTTACAGAGTTATTGAATACCGCACAATACATATCAATGGAAAGAAACTACTCTGATCAGATGAAGAAACTTTAGAGATTGATGTTTCATGCCTGCATCCATGGACCTTGGCTATCCAAAATGACTGGATATCTTCAAGACAACACAGAGGTACATGCAGAAGGTGATTTCATGGAAAACAGAGTTGTTTGTTTCATTACGAAAACACGCCTATTCAAATATACTGAAAATTTTATCACCAAACAATGAAAATTTTCAGATAAAAATTCTGATATTCTTCAAATTTCTTCTCAAAACATAAATTGTGGGTACTCGTTAGAACCGCCTCGACGAGGCGGTTCTAACGGGTACCCATAATTTATGTTTTGAACAGCAATTAGAAAAAATAATGTATACCCCTGTAAACCCCAGTTTTACAATATAAAAGGGGGGGGGGGCGGTTAAGGGGGTCTAAATTATATAGGTATCTTTTCGTGATGGTTTGTTTGTTTGATCTGGGCTTAAAGGCTTTTAACAATCTTTCAGTCATATCGCGACGGTGTCTGGATGTGGCAGGGAGCTCAATGCTCAGAGCTATCTGAAAATAATCGTAAGTCAACGTTCAATACTAAAGTTGATAATACTATGATTATAGAGAATATTGTTACAAGTAAACCTTGGAACCTAGTCAGTTTATTACTATCTGATAGATGAACTGCTTGCTCCTTGGACTAGGGGAGTTCTAGCCACTAACTTTGCTTTAAAGTAATGTATAAACTTACATTTTCAGTGTGCTGGTGAAGGACTTCTTTCTGTTTAACTTCATCGTCAGCATTGATCCCACAGGTTTGAGATGGTAATTGTATCTGCCAGCAGCGCATATTGCCTACCGAGTGCACGCCATGTCCCACAGAGTACGGCAGCCAAGGTATCAGGAAGAACCCAGTAAGCATTCTACATAAATCTATAGCGGGCCGTTATCGGCCCGTCAGGGTAGCTGACGGGCCGATAACGGCCCGCTTTAGATTTATGTTGAATGCCAGCTGGGAAGACGCCACTGGCATGAGGCATCAGACAAGACAGGCACAGATATCAAGTAGTAAATGTCCACCACCAAGGGATCAAAATATAGTCAAACCCCGTTGGCTAAAACATCTTTGGGACCATAGAAATTTGTTCGAGACATGGGTAGTTCGAGCCACTGAGGGTTAATCATAGCACCAGGGCAGAAAGCAAATGAGGATAATTTGGGGAAGTAATTTTGCCGTTCTGTACAAAAAAAAATGGTATATTGAGTGTACTCATTAGAATCGCCTCGATGAGACGATTCTAATGAGTACACACAACATACAATTTCATGATAAAATAAGATCATTTCACAAATAAATAAATAAATAAATATATAAATAAATGTTTTCTTGATCTATCGGAAAAAATTCATAGGGACTCAAAACGAGTTCGAATCAACCATGGGAAACGAGCCATAGGCGTTCGAGCTATTGAGGCTCAACTGTAAACCGAAAGCAGCTGTTATTATCTCAAACATCTGTACGACATTGAGTATAGCTGCAAATTTTATAGAAAAGGAGACATTCAATGTATACTCAAATTTAAATTCAAATTCATATGAAGGTCTTTATTACGAGTAAAAACAAAACAAAAGTTTGAAAGTTCTCAGTTATTTATGGCGCATTTTTACAAACCATTACGAAAACACGCCTATATAATTTTGACCCCCTTCAACCCCACTTTTATGTAGTAAAACTGGGGTTTACAGGGGTATACATTATTTTTCTTATTTCTGCTCAAAAACATAGATTGTGGGTACTCGTTAGAACTGCCTCAGCGAGGCGGTTCTAACGAGTAACCACAATATATGTTTTGAGCAGAAATATGAAAAATATCAGATATTTTTTATCTGAAAATTTTCCTTTTTTTTTGGTTGTAAAATTTTCAATATATTTGAATAGGTGTGTTTGTGTTTTCGTAATGCAACGTGGGACAAGAGCAAGAAAACGTAATAAAGCGAATCACCGTTACGTTGTTGTTGCGCTAGGTGTCCTCATGGATTTTAAGTGTCAGAGGCTTCTGAGACATGTCATGGCAAGTATTTGAAGAATATAGGGAATTGCTCTTGGTGCTCTTATATTTTCAGGACGAGCAAATGAAAGAGTAAACTTACAGTAAATCTCAATGACTCGAACCCCGATGACTCGTTTACCATGGCTAATTCGAACTTGGTTTTAGAGTCCCTAGGAAATTCTTCCGACAGCTCAAGAAAACAAATATCTAGGGATATTTTAGGATTTGTTTTCCTTTTTAATCATGCAAATGTATGCTGTGTGTACTCATTAGAATCGCCTCATTGAGGCGATTCTAATGAGTATACATAACATACATGTACCATTATTCTATAGAAGATCGAAAAAACATACATATATTATTCCCATTTATCTCCTAACCTGGCGCTATGGCTAACTTACAGTAAATCTCAATGACTCGAATACCGATAACTCGTTTACCGTGGCTAATTCGAACTTGTTTTTGAGTCCCTAGGAAATTCTTCCTCCTAACCTGGCGCTATGGCTAACTCTCAGTGGCTCAAACTACCCGTATCTAGAACAATTTTCCATGATCCCAAAGATGTTCGAGCCATTGAGGTTCGACTGTAATTATTTGTTCAATGGGAAGAATAAAACAAAACCACGAATTCACAGGTAGTCAAATGCTCTTGTTTAAGAGAAGTATTAGCTTGGTAAAGAGTTGGGGGTGTGAATATTTTTGGTAAATACGGTATTCTTAATTTTCCACAAGATTCCATGAATAAGAAATTTTGAGTCAAATGTTCGACTGAAACCCCAGAATCCCCTCTGAATCCGACGGTCCGTGGATGAAGCTAATCCCGAATTCGAGTTTGCGTTGGTTGAACTAGATATTGTCGGCCCGTGAAATTGCATAACACTACGAAAACACGCTTATTCAAATATATAGAAAAATTCACCTTCAAAAACAGAAAATTTTCAGATAAAAAAAACTCTGATATTTTTCATATTTCTTTTCAAAACATAGATTGTGGGTACTCGTTAGAACCGCCTCGGCGAGGCGTTTCTAACGAGTACCAACAATCTTTGTTTTTGAGCATATGTAAGAAAAATAATGCCCCCGTAAACTCCAATTTTACAATATAAAAGTGAGGTTTAAGGGGATCAAAATTATATAGGCATGTTTTCATGATGCACCGCTTTCACATGAAACGAGCTACACGGAATATAGTCTAGAACATGTAAGTTTGCCACTGTAATTGCGTAAGATCAGTTTGTTACTTCTTAATCAATAATTAATAATTCAAACGAACGCATTAGTCTGTCTGAGAGAAGTGGAAATCTATACTCCGCTGTAATTAACCCGTCAGTAATTTACTGTAAAACACGCAATCTTAAAATAACAGACCCTTTTTCAACAGACTGTACCTTCTTACGAACTTACATGTAACAGTAGACTGGCTCCCGTCTAACTGATTTTGAAACAGCATAAAATGATTTATATTTTACAAAAATCCTGTCGTTTTGAATGCTCTTTCTCTCTGATTCGTTCATGCCAGGTAAAGAAGATAATTATGCGTAAAAATAGTCAAGGAGAAGTAGTTTACTTTTGTAAGATTAGGAAACTAAATCTCATAGCGTGGGGCCCGAGTCTGCATTATTTGCCAATTACCCTTTCCGGTGTCTCCAAACTACGCATAAATGGGTTAATGAAAATTGATACACCCGTTTGAAAATCGCAGTGGCAGAGAAATGTGGTAATCGACTAACGTAATTCAAATACATTCGACTCTCGTTATCTCGAACTCGCTTATCTCGAATAACCGCTTATCTCGAAGTGAAAATCTGGTCCCTGTTGAAATACAGAGAGCTACCAGAAGGCAACAAAATATTGTGGAAAAGAGGAGAAATTGCTCCTTAGGAGCAATTTCTCCTCTTTTCCACAATATTTTCAATATATCTCTTAACTTAGTAGTCAAATTACATATTCATTCTGTTTAAGGTGTTTGTTCGATTAATTGTTTCCCTCAGTTCCGCAAATCTGGTATGTCGAAGTACGGATATCTCGAAGTATTTCAGAGAGTCCCTTGGAATTCGAGATAACGAGAGTCGACTGTATTTGCATGGTAACTGAGGAAAGTATTGTTGTTTTCAGTGATTTTCTTCGGTTTAAGAGAGGTTTTGATTCAAGCTTACTGATAACATTGAACTATAGTGACAATGTTTCTCCGAATCTTCATGGTTTGTACCCATTTATGCTAAGTGGACTCTTCTACTTTACCGTTTGGAAAGGTCCATCTCTGGTTTAAGGGCTGTACGATTTATCTTATTTATTATTGCAATTTACAAAAAAAAAAAAAAAAAAAAAAAAGTCATGAATGTTATGCAAACAGTGTAGATCCTGATCAGACGCAGTATTACGCGGCGTCCGATCTACAATTAAGGCGTAAATGGGATAGGGGTCCAAAGAACAGTAATTGTGTTTGTCTGAGTTACGACGTCTTAAACGATTGCAGAACTTGAAAGAATGTCCAAATTCTAGAAGTCTGTAAAAGAAGAGCCATGGTCCTGTATCTGGAAGACCAAACTTGCATCACGAAAACATACCTATATAATTTTGACCCCCTTAAACCCCACTTTTATATAGTAAAACTGGGGTTTACAGGGGTATACATTATTTTTCTTATTTCTGCTCAAAAACATGGATTGTGGGTACTCTTTAACGTGTACACACAATCTATGTTTTGAGCAGAAATATGAAAAATATCAGTTTGTTTTTATCTGAAAACTTTCATGTGTTGGAGGTGAAATTTTCGATATTTTTGAATAGACGTGTTTTCGTAATGGTTTGGTTGTGTTTACAGTACTTATATAGGGTTAACATTTATTTCACCGCTCACTACGAGACTATTGACTCAGGAATACCAAAGAATTAAACTGTTGTCAACACTTAAGATGTTCTGTGAGAGGCAACATGGCCTTTTCCATCCCTACAATGTGGCTGTTTCCAGACTTATATCTGATGTTTTTAGCGCAGCCAAGCCATAAATAGACAGTCTAAACAGCGGACATCAATTCCCGTATTTTCCTAAATCTCTGTTCAAACAGATATTTATGGTGGGGAAAGCGTGCTTACCAAGGAATACTTACTTTCAATGGACGCCTGATTACACCCCATTTATGCTGGGTCCATGGCTGTCTGTTTGAACATTCCTGATTTTACCTTTGTGTCTATCGACTTTATGATTTTTCGAAATACTATACTTGTTGAGATCCCACTAGCTCTCTCGGCTGCTAGAGTCTGATTGGACTGTCCAGGTTCGCAGCATGATTTGGACATTTCTTTGTCGCTTTACAAAAAGTGAGTATTTCATAACCACATATACTCTCTGCGCAAATAAACAAGTATCGTGTTGCAGTTGTTTTTCTTCTTCATAATAATAATAATAATAATAATAATAATAACTTTATTTCCAAAGGATAACATATGGTCCTCAATTTTACAAAAACAAATATGCATGATGATTTAAAATCACTCCACAAATCAATTTAAGCATGCATATATAAATTATATTCACAAGTATAAACAATGTAAAATGACTCCATCACGAAAACATGCCTATATAATTTTGACCCCCTTAAACCCCACTTTTATATAGTAAAACTGAGGTTTACAGGGGTATACATTATTTTTCTTATTTCTGCTCAAAAACATAGATTATGGGTACTCGTTAGAACCGCCTCGCCGAGGCGGCTCTAACGAGTACCCGTAATCTCTGTTTTGAACAGAAATATGAACAAAAATCAGAGTTTTTTTATCCGAAAATTTTCAGTTTTTGGAGGTAAAATTTTCAATATATTTGAATAGGCGTGTTTCGGTAATGGTACTATATACACAATTGAACACATACATGTAATATAAAAAACCTCAGATTATCAGCAGATGGATGTTAAGAAACAGTGCGATATTAGCTAAAACCAGATAAATATAAAATGTGTGTTATGAATACTTTAAAATATTTATTTTGCTAAATTTAAGATTCCACTGGCTAAAAGTTGTTGCATTTATATTGTTCGATATATAAGATGTTTTATCACAGATTTGCCATGGTATTTAAAATTTTTGTTTAAGAATTCAGATCACGTTTGATAAAATCATTATTAAGAAATAGCCAGATGTTAAATTGCATCTAAGAGTTATCACGTATAAAATTTGTAAGATTCATATATGAAGAGGTCCTGGTATCACAGTAAGCCCAAGATCACAGACGGTTGAATTAGTTGAACATTGTTCATTTAGGTCCGTACCAGACTCGGCATTTTTATAAGATTGTTCATGTGTCATATTAGAGGAGTCCCTAGGGGAACCAAACCTGAAAATTTGAGGCCGGTCTAGTCTTTTTGTCCAAACTCTGCCCCATCAGACGGCCCGGTAACCTCCGAGGGGCTCCAATAACATGACGTCATTCGTCATCATCTTGAAGCTCGCACTATATGACAGTTTACAGAACATATACATGAGCGCAATATTTATTTCATTAAAATTGTACAGTAAGAAAACGCATATAAGTTAATACATGTACATAAAAATACAAAAAAAGTAATATTAATACACTGTAAAATCGTTATGCATAGAAATAAGAAATATATGTAAAAATTTATTTTTCATTTTTTTTTTCTTTTGTTCTGCCGGAGACTCGAACTCCCTTTCGACTATTGTCCGCTCGGCTATTGGGTCCCAGTAATATCTAATACAAAACAATAGTTTGTCACTAAATAAAAATATGAAATATTTAAGGAGTTTAACTACGTCTATGAGACGAAGATCGTACGTTTTACAGCTCAAATACCATCATAATTTAAAAAAAATACTTCCCTTACCATTATAATTTAAAATTCTGATGGCATATATCAGTTGATTGGCGGGCTGTTTTAACCGAATACCAATATTGTTATTAGGAAGACTCTTTAATGTCGGCGAATCTATCCTCTGATTCCGTGGCATGCATAAAATATTTGCAAAAGCATATTTATGCCGTCACCCTTATCAGAGAGCATATGCGCACAGGGCACGGTTCCGAATCTTATCATGTGGAGCGGCACTCGGCTAAACTGTGAAGTGAGACATACGATAAAAAGCCATCCTTTCCTTCTCCGGCATGGGACCATGAAACAGGTAGAGCTAATATGTTGTTGTCTATGCCCAAGGGCGTAGACAACGTTAGAGATTGTCATTGCTCCGGTCGCATTTTATGAAAAGTCATGGATAGCTCCAGTGCTATTTTCAATGGACTGATCAACGAAATTGGAACCAGGTACATGTATTAGCTTTCACAAAAAGCTTGGTTTACGCATAGTACACATTAGCTTAGCACACAATAGTTGTCTGGTTATTTTTATTATTACCATGTTGTAAAGAAATTCCCGTATCTAATGCAAACAGTGTAGACCCAGAACAGACGCCGCATTCTGCGGCGTCTATTCTGGGTCTACACTGTTTGCCAATGTCCGTTTTATGTGACGCTAGGTATAAACGACTGAAAGCTTAATCTGAAATGCACATCTGCATTGCTCAACTCTTAAAGCACCAAACAAATTTGTAGCATATAATGTACAATGTTCTTTCTTTCTTTCTTTTTTATAGAAAGTAAGGCTTTGCATTTAATGTGTATTGTCTGCCCAATAGACAATTAACATGAAATAACAAAATCAGGTTGTCGTCTGCTGCATTTGTCAATGGCGCTTTAACCTTTTCACTCGTTCTGAACTAATGTACTGGTTCTGCTCACAAAAGAATCAACGTCTGGAAAAATTGCTTAATAAAGAGAAAGTGTCTATGTAGAATACATATCTAAATTTTAAGTATTCTAAAATGTAGTTAATCATCAAAAAGTAAGCTAAGTTACTCTTATAATTAGCCTGGCACCACGCTATTAGTTTTACGTTTCTTATCTAACAAAGGTAAAATACTCCTCCTTGACTATTTTTCTACACCTGTTATCTCCCTTACCTGTCAGAAACTTATAGCCTAACTGACCAGCCAAATTAGAGAGAAGGACATTTCAAAAGATAGGATCTTTGTAAAAATATAAATAGTTTTTATGCTGATTCATATATCAGTTAGACTGGAGCCTGTCTATCTTACAATGATCATTTTCCTATTAAATATAAAGTTCACTGAAAGTGATAACCTCTAAATGTGATGCTGACATCCAAAATTTCATTGAGTATTTTTACCCCCCCCCCCTCCTCCCACGACCCAACCCTCCCCCCCCCCCCACCGCCTCCTCAGCTTCAGTTTCAATGCTGATTTACAAAAAGCATGCTGAAATACCCTATACTTCCTCTTATCTGGAGCTCTGTACATGATGATATAAACAAAACCTAACTGAAACTGCAAACTCCGTCAGCCCCGCCCCGCCCCGCCCCGCCCCGCCCCGCCCCGCCTATATCCTCAGGTTGAATAAAGCAAATATATGACCAGGCACCTCTGCGTATCCTAAACAGATACCCATGGCACTTTCAAACGTAACTCTGACGGTCTGGTAGGAGGTGGTTTCAAGAATAAACGAACGACTTATTTCTTCAGATAGAAAACAGATAAAAAGTACAGTAAATGTTCTTTATACCGACACTCGATACGACAAAACTCGTTATAATGATAATTTGACTGTCAGACAATTTCGCTTAAGAGGTGACAATAAATCAGAAATGAAACGAACATTGTATTAATACTGCAGGAAACTAGCAACTATCCAAAACGTTCTATGAGAAAATAAGAACAAAACAAAACCCTTTTTACATATCATTCTTCTCAATAAGGATTCTTTACAATTTCGGTTCAGTGGAAACTTCTTTGGGTTGGCAGCAAGTGGTGTCGTTGTAACGAAGGTCCACTGTATGGCAATGCACAAACGTGTCTTCAGGCATAATTGACAGTGAAAACCCAGGTCGGCGTGCGCATCCGCACAGCCTGATCAGGGCATTCACTGTCAGCTACATGTAACAAAACCATTGGACACTATAGAAGGTATCAATGAAGAGCAAATGTCTTGATGATACTTTACGCATGCGCGGGATTAATCTGAATATGCATTTTGCGCATGTTCGAAGACACCTCTTCGATTGGCACGGCCCATGTATTATTGTTTATGGACGTGGGTGGTACGTAAAGTGCAAAGCAACGGTAAGTATTTAACCTTTATCACTCATTTAGCTAATTCAGCAGACGACAAATTGGTAGTGTTTTTTCTTATTTTTCCCAGAAAGCAGGATTTGACATATCATGCAAATTGTCTCCAATGGAGACAATTTGCATGAAATGTCAAATCCTGTATACTGGGAAAAATAAGAAAAAATATCACCAATTTGTCGTCTGCTGAAAACTTTGCCCCGAGTGCTAAGAGTTAAACAATCATAAGACTTTGTAATTGTTGCTGTACAGATTGTAAAACATGAATGCTACGAGTCACACCTGTAAAAGAAATGCGATTAAAAGATTTCGATTTGAATAGTCAACAGCCATTGAAAAGATTTAGTTTTATAGGGATTAAGAATAAAACCAGTAAATATGAACTGTTTACCACATACCGATATTGTAGTTTTATGATCGTAGAACTCGGGTAGGTGTGGGGGAGGAGGGAGGGGGAAGGTACGGGGGTGGGAGGTGGGGTGGTAACTTGGGGATAATTTTGGTACCGGGTGTGCGTGCCAGTATTTCGAAACCTACCCCATTCATATACCTGACGTTTGAAAAAACGGACCCATTCATATACTAGATCATCTGATAAGTTGACCCAATCATATATTGTCCATTGATATTTGTTCCCATTTATTGTTGGTATTTATACAAACATTGCAGTCAATTCATTGAATACCAAGAGAACAAACAGCCTCAAAAATCTATGAGTGAAAAATACGTGCATATACCGGAATGTCAGAAAAAATGGGGTCTTTCAGATACCAATCAGGAAAAACCGGGTCAGTCATATACTTTTTGTTGACAAAATGGGGCTAATCATATACCTGGCAGCGCCGAAAAAGGGGGCCATTCGGCACGCACATCCGTACTATGTGTACCCCCCCCCCCCCCCACACACACACACACACACACCCCTGTGTCGTCGAATGCCTCTGTGATAAAAGTTCCGAATTGGAGGAATGCATACACTTTTAGAGGAGGCAACTCTGTCCGAATAACTTTTACTTCCCTCTGAAATCTCCCTGAGAGAGTACCTCCCTCTGAAATGTCCCTTAGAGAGCAAATTGTTTCCGTTTAGCGAAGACCCTTTTTCGAAGGGTTTGGTGTGCAGATTAGCAAACGTGAACTCACAAACTTTTTCTCCCTTGAAAAGAAGTGATACAATTTCCAAATGTATCCTTAACCCTTGTCCTGCTGAATAAATTAAGATACCACACCCACTTCTAATTTTAGCCTATCAGATTACTTGATTCAGGTTGTTGATACAAATTCAAATACTGAATGGCAAACAATGCAGATCCAGATCAGTTGGCTTCTGAAGAAGGTAGGCCATATCCGGGTTCAGCAGGACAAGAGTTAACAAATCAGCTACACGCCGCTCGATAAATTACAACCCTTCATGCTTTAAGTGTATAAAGAAACTGCTTTTGATTTCATCTGCAAGACAACGGGCCCATCCTACTAGCTACCCAGCAGGAGCACAACGTTGAAATAACGTCGATTCAACGTTGATGTAGTAGTCAATATTAAGGGAAATGGACGTCTTTCAGGGATACAACTATATCGAAATTAGTTTGCCTCCATTCTGTAATGGGATCCAATCTGAAAGAAAATAATTTGTCCCCCATTGGGGACAAATTCATTACTTTTAGAGTGGACCACGTTTCAGAAAGGCTTTGGTCTGTAGAAAACCAAACAAGAAATCACAATAGTGATATCCCTCATGAAAAATGGCGGAGAAGTTACCAAGTGTATCCTGTCTCCTTGGGAAGAATCCTTATCTTTTTTCTAGGAGACGAAGAGAGGCAACAGTTATATTGACCAGGACCCAGTTGTTCAAAACTAACGACATCGCTAGTTAACGTGTCGTTAAAACTTTGGTCATTAAATATGGCATATACGCTAATACTTTTGCTGAAAAAATGTGAGTAGCTTTTGCATTTGCAAAAGCTACTCACATTTTTTTCAGCAAAAATACCTGTGAATTAGATTATTGTACTTACTAGAACAGTAAACTATTTTGACCACTAACGAGCTCGTTAACCTAACGATGCTTTGAAAAACTGGGCCCAGATATTTTCTTACTTTGATAAAACTCATGGACCAGTACAAGAAGCACGTAACTCGTTTGTATAAAAAGGATAAATGGTTAGGTGAGTCTGAACCGTAACTGCCCTTTCTGATATGTTCTGACTGTCATGAGTAATAATTGCCCTTTCTAAGATGTCATGATGGGCTTTAACTGCCCTTTCTGCCCCTTCTCGTAGGCTGTAACTGCCCCTTCTGACATGTTCCAACTTCCTTTACAAGTAACTACTCTTTCTGACGTGTTCTGGCTTTCATCGCCAGTAACTGTCCTTTTCTGACATTATCCGACATTCATGGCCAGCAATATACCTTTCTGACATGTTCTAACTTTCATGGGTAGTAACTGTCCTTTCTGACCTATTCTGACACTAACTGCCCTTTTTGAGATTTTCTAACTTTCATGGACAGAAACTGTCCTTTCTGACAAGTCCTGACTGTCATCAGCAGAAACTGCACTTTCTGACACTTTCTTACTTTCATGGGCAGTAACTGACCTTCCTGAGATGTTCTGACTTTTATGGACAGTAATTGTCCTTCCTAACATGTTCTGCCTTTGATGGACAGTAGTTGCTTTTTCTGACACGTTCTGACTTTTGTGGAGAGTAACTGCAATTTTGACATGTTCTGACTTCCATGGCCAGTTACTGCCCTTCCTGACATGTTCTAACTTTGATGCATAGTAACTGTCCTTTCTGATTTTCATGGGCGGTTCATGGGTGGTAGTTATCGTTTATGGCATGTTCTGACTCTAATGGAGAATAACAGCTCTGACAGGTTCTGACTTTCATAGCCAGTAACAGCCCTTCTCACTGGCCTTTCTAACATGTTCTGACTTTCATGGGCAGTAACTGCCCTTTCTGACATTGCCTGACTTTCATGACCAGTATATATCCTATTTGACATGTTCTGACTTTCACTGGCGGTCACTGTCCTTTTGTACATGTTCTGACTTTCACGGGCTACAGTACCCTTTCTGACATCTTCTGACGTCCTCAGGCAGTAACTGCCCTTTCTGACATGTTCGGACTTTCACAAAACCAGTCATTGCTCTTTCTGATATTTTCTGACTTTTTCGGACAGTAACTGCCTTCCTGACATGTTCTGGCTTTCATGGACAGTAACTGCATTTCCTGACATGTTGTGACTTTTATGGACAGTAACTGCCCTTTCGAACATGTCCTGATTTCCATGTGCAGTAACTGCCCTTTCTGACAGGTTCTGACTTTTTGGGGCAATAACATCTTCCCTTCCTGACACGTTTCTACTTTCATGGGAATTGCCCTTTATGGCATGTTCTGACTTTCATGGGCAATAACTGCCCTTTTTGACACTTTCTGACTTCCATGGACTGTAACTGTCCTGTTTGACCTACTGATTTTCATGGTCATTAGCTGTCCTTTTTGACATGTTCGGACTTTCACAGACAGTAACTGCCCTTTATGACATGTTCTGACTTTCACGGACAGTAACTGCCCTTTATGACAGGTTTTGATTTTCATGGACAGTAACTGTCCTTTGTGACATGTTGTGACTTTCAGTTACAGCCCTTTCTGATATGAGCTCGTTAGTGGTCAAACTGTTAACTATTCTAGTAAATACAATATCTAATTCGCAAGTTATTTTTGCTAAAAAAATGTGAGTAGCTTTTGCAAATGCAAAAGCTACTCATATTTTTTTAGCAAAAATATTAGCGTATATGCCATATTTAATGATCAAGGTTTTAACGATTCGTTAACTAACGACATCGTTAGTTTTGAACAACTAGGCCCTGATTGCCGAAAATAGTTATAATATTATACAAGTAAGTACAATACCAACTGCTACTAGTTTTATGCGATTTTATTAAAAGCAATATCGACCAGCAGCCACACGGTGTAAGTTTTTAAAGGCAGGGGATATCTTTCCGAGAAGGCAACTCTGTCAAAACTGTTATGGGCTCCCTTCGGAAAATAGATTCATACCAAAAGGAAATAATTTGATCCTAAATGGAGCGTATTCTTTTCTTTTAGCGTAGACCCTTTTCAGTAGAGACAGCTTAAAGGAAAGCCAACATGAAGTCGTCAAAGTTGTTTCCCAGCCGGCCTCGGTGGCTCAGTTGGATGCGCCGTCCGACTGGAGACCAGGAGGTCGCGGGTTCAACCCCCGCCGAGGTCGGCAACATTCTTTCGTGGAGATTGATCATGAAATATTTTCTACGGTCATTCTCTCCCTTCCGCTGATTCAAGAAGGGCAGTTGTCAGTTTCTGGCGAAAGAATGTGCACAATACTGGTTAACCGCTTAGAGGACTAAGCCTGCCCAGTAAATGTGTGGTTAGGTAAACTGACCGCGCTCGACATGACCCCATTGGGTTGACTGGGCCGTAAAACCTCAACACAAACAAAACAAAGTTGTTTCCCATATATACAACGTCTGAGATCTACAAAGTGTCTCCCGGTTCGAGAGACTGACAGGTATTAATATTAAACTACGTAGATCTGGATCGAAGTATACAAGAAAAGGAATCGTTGATGTTGTGCGGGTTGTTTGCGTCTCGTTAAACCTAGATTAATCACACTTCTTATTTCAGTTGATATCACTTGACATCACACACGCACGCACGCATGCACATACACACACACACATTATGTTGATCTAACGTGACACAAAGAGCTTTCCGGGGATATGCTATCATTTCATACCTTGGACCTACAGTTCACGGACACATACGCATGCACGCGTGCGCACGCACACACCTTATCAACAAACCTGGCACTAAGTGTTTCCTGGGATACTGTTTCATTTCATACCTTTGAGAGAGAGAGAGAGAGAGAGAGAGAGAGAAAGAGAGAGAGAGACACTATCATCAAACCTGGCATTAAGTGTTTTCCTAGGATATCTAGTATATTCTATCATTTCATACGTTTGATCTACAGTTCACATACTGCTGCGTTTAAAATGTGAACGCCAGTCAAGCATGTGCAACATAGCTTTCTGCAGAATTATGACATTATTTAATTCTTTCATCCCTGTGTTTCTGAAGTGGACTCTTCCATCTATGATTCTGACTAGAACCATTGTTCCAAAAAGGGGTCTCAGTCAAAAATCGAAAAAGAATGGCAAATAGTGTAAATCCTGATGAGACGGCCGTGGCCATCTCATCAGGATTTACACTGTTTGCAATAAAAAAAACTGATATTTCAGTCTGCAGGATCGAATGAATTAACCCATTTACGCCGAATGGACTCTTCTACCTTCCTTCTTCCGACCGGTCTATTTCTAATATAAGGGCCGTCTGGTTAGTTGTTTTTATTGCAACCATGTTTTGTGAAAATTTCTGAACTTAATGCAAACGGTGCAGACTTTGACCAGACGCCGCGTTCTGCTGCGAAGTCTGATCTGGGTCTACACGGTTTGCCAATGTCCCTTTAATGGGATGCTAGACTTTAATGGGTTAAGCTGTATTTTTTTATTTCGATTTTTCTGAACAGAAGCTTTCGCATTGCCCGATTTCTGTTATTTATTTTTGTGTCACAAACTAATACCTAAATTGTTCAATCAGATCAAAATACCAATAAAAGTAAACAAATTATTTCTTCACTTTATTTAAAAGTAAAAATTTGCAACAATGCGCACAAATTCAAAAAAAATATATGTTTCATATATGTTTTTTTAAGTTACTTTAGAAATGAAACCAGCCCAAAAAGCTTTTCTCCAAATAATGACAAATGGGAACAGGGGTTCTCCACAACACTTTGGTTTTATTACAACTATTCTAGCCATTCAAGTACTGATGAAAAAGCCCAAATGTTCTGGGAACCCTCTCTGTCCTCTCGTCATTACTGATTACTTAAAGCCAACGTGAGAAAACGTACCTTCTGACATGTGCGCCCAACGACGACTCAAATCAGCCTGCGGATCCTTGCAGTTTGATCAGTCTTCCTTGTCGCCTGAAACTTTGCATCTTTTGGCTATCCAAACTGCAGCCAGTGAAGATTCTAATCAGACTGTGCGAATGAGGATGCTGATCTGAATCTTCGCTGGGCGAACGTGTTGAAAGGTACGTTTTCTGACGTTTCAGCTCACTTAGAAATAAAAGCTTTTTGTCAATTGAGCAAGGTCTCTCTTGTGGCTCTTTTCAGTGTATATAAATATACATATCCCTAACCCATTGTAGACTGAATAAACTCTCCTTCACTATATATTGGAAGAGTTTCAATTTTAGGTTCGTCCGGCTATAAGATTTACCTATTCCTATAGCAAAATGGCTAAACTATTTGCAAACAGTGGAGACCCTGATCAGACTCCGCGTTCTTCGGTGTCTAATCTGGGTCTGCATTGTTTGCCAATTACCCTTTTACGGATCTCCCGACTACAATGGACTAAATCCTGTATATATGTCGTAGTCCAAATAGGAATTTTGCCAGATCCGGAATATTGGACCTTCATCTCGCCTTCCAGGAGGTTGTTCTTCTCTCAAGTAATTTCACACACGTACATATCAATACAGGAGTGAACGATTCTCAAGTATGAAAATGTATCATTTTAATGACATTGCCACTTTAAATGTCTCTGTTTTACCTACTTCAAATAATTATAGCAGTTAACCTGTATTAGCCCATTATAGACTGAATGAATTCCCCACACTAAATATTGAAAGATCCTAATTTCGATTTTATATATGTCAGGCTATGTGACATACATGTATATAGATACTCTGATCAGGGGTCTCAACTGTTTGCAAATAGTTCAAGCAGTTTACTGTTTGAACTATTTGCAAACAGTGGAGACCCCTGATCAGACACCGCATTCTGCGGCGTCGGATCTGGCCGGTCTGCACTGTTTGCGAGTTACCCTTTTCGAGGTCTCCAGACTACAATGGGTTAGTTGAAAATGTTCTTGGTTCTATGAAAATTGAATTCATTGCACTCAATGTCTATGAAAAAAGTACTGTGTACCCTTGACATAAACCCAGCAGACACACAACGTTGACACAACGTCGATTCAACGTTGATTCAATGCCAAGATGTTGATTCAACGTTGAATCGACGTTGTTTCAACGTTGTGTATCCGCTGGGAAAGGTATAATTATGGGAAACGAGTACACAGTCTAATCGTGCTAACAGCTGGTTTGCTGATCAGTAGAGGGTCAGTAGTGAGGAGATCATTCCTATTTGGCCTAGCCAGATTCCGGATCTGGTTAAGTTCTTTTTACGGCTGCAGCATATACACTAACCAAGCCTCCCTCTAAACCTGCACAAAGTACAAATGTAAATGAACCGTATCCTCGCCGCATAAGTTAACAAAGGAAACATCATCACGAAAACATACCTATATAATTCTGACCCCCTTAAACCCCACTTTTATATAGTAAAACTGGGGTTTGCAGGGGTATGCATCATTTTTCTTATTTCTGCTCAAAAACATACACTGTGGGTACTCGTTAGAACCGCCTCGACGAGGCGGTTGTAACGAGTGCCCACAGTCTATGTTTTGAGCAGAAATATGAAAAATATCAGAATTTTTATCTGAAAACTTTCAGTTTTTGGTGGCAAAATTTTCTATATATTTGAATAGGCTTTTTCGTAATGTGGGGTCAACCAGCGTATCCGCTTAGTCTAGTCTTGACGCGCATTGTCCGCTTAATTCAATCAGATTGTGTAGGACATATAACAGGTTTAACTGGGCTTTGTTGTTTGCGTGAAATGCAGGAGGGGGTGGCGGGGGGGGGGGGGGGGGGGTGGCGAAGGTGTCGTGTATCTTACGTCATCGGGGCGTCTAACTGAGATTGGCTTACAGTTGGGCAAGGCCTGCTATCCTTGCAGCAGGTAAGCGCAAAGGAGGAATATTTTTTATTTCTTCTGTTTCTTCACTTTCTTTCCTGTTTCTCTTTCTTCCCTGTCCCTCTCTTTCATCTCCTCTACTATCTCTTCTATCTCTTTTCTGCCTTTCTCTGGAACACAAAATGACCCACAAGGGTTGATGTGTCGTTAAGCTCCAGCTCCAGCTCAATCAATCAATCAAACTGTTTGCGTGTGACGTGATAGCCCTTTTCCTCATTATGCTATTTAAATAGTCATTAAATGAAGCAATAATACAGTGTAAACAGGGATATGAATAGGTCTATATTTTAGGCGCTTTCACAATTTTGCCTATATGCGCATGTAATGAGCACCCCATTACTCTGTGTGTGTGCGTGCGTGCGTGTGTGTGTGATAATAATATTGTTAAAAGTTAGCATATCTATTAAAGCTACGACTGAGACGTGTACATTTTACAAAGGCGTGTTAACGTTACTCTGCCGTTCTAAAGGCTGCGCTAAAACAATATTTAATACACGTTTATTAAAATTAAAATGATAAAACCCGTATCTAATAGTTTATAACACATCATAGTTAAAAACATGTTCAAATACGTAGGCAGCAACAAATTTAATTTGAGCCCGGACACAGTATTATCCACAAGATTACACATGCGCCCAGCGAGGAGTCAGATCAGCCTGCATACCCGCACACTCTCATAAGAGTTTTCGCTGCCCGCCTGAATTTAGAATCCTTGGCTACCCACAGAGTGCACGGTGTAGACTGATTAGATTGTGTGGATGTGCGCCCAGCGAAGATTCGGATCAGACTGCGCATATGCGCAGTCTGATCCGAGTCTTCGCTGAGCGCTCATGCAATTTTGTAGGACATGCTGTATTCCGGATCATTTTGCATTAAATAGTAAAACATGGGTGCAGAAAAAACACCATTATGCTAAAAGGATGTTAGTCCGTAAAATACCGGGACATTGAGATATAAGTACAAACATCACATACAGTTATTTGCGTAAAGCGCATCTGAACACATAAAACTCATATTCCAAAAGCTCAGAAATCCTCATCTAAATTCTGAATCACAAGGTCCTCTGTGTCATGGCCAAATCCTTTTACGTCCATTTTTATTTTACTGGCACTCGGGCGCTTGACTGCGTTAGTAGGCGTGGCTGTGGCTCGTTGATTCTTTGGCGTGATAACTGAGCGCGCTTTAACGTAATTTTCGGGTAACTGCCCCCCTCCCTTCATTGTAGGTGAATATGAAAATTTGTTTAAGCTATTGTTAATTGTACTTGGTACATGGCCAGGCTTATTACCACTGACATAATCTTCCTTAACTTTGGAGTTTCTCGTATCTTTATCATTATCCATGGATTTTGCGGTTGCTCTAGTAACAGGCAGAAGTGGTTTTGAATCTTTTGTTTTGGACACTGCGCCTGGTTGATCTAACGTAAATATATCATTGTCAAAATCTTCTAGATTCGTCACATATAAGCCATCATAACTTTTCTTTGTTTTATCTGATTTACGATTTGAATTCATTTTGTTGTCCGCAGTTTGTCTGTGAGAATAATGGCTGCCGAATGACATTATAAATAGCCGTACTAACTTCTTGTATACAAATCCTGGTCTCGTAAAAAGAATGACTTCTAAATCACAACTGTAAACCTGTGATATAAATATAAGACTCCTCAAAATGACGACTAAAGCAATCAACACGTTATGTCAATATATTTAGAATACGATATAGTTAATCCTTAAGGCGCGCTAAACACAAATACAGCGGGCGACTTTTTTTTTTTTTTTTTTTTTTTTTTTTTTTTCATGAAAATAAGACTTGATATTTCATGTGATTAAAAGCCAAGTCTTATTTTTTTCTGACAAAAAAAAAAAAAAAAAAAAAGATAAAAACAGATTATCGTATGCTACAATGCTGCTTAGCGCTTCAAGTGGTTAATGTGTAACTTCTCGCCTTAACACAAATTTATTTAAACAACCTAATGGTTGTATATAACTATGATGGCCTGCATTTGGGTTTGCATAATATTTTGTCCAAATATAATATCGTTTAAATAGTCGTAATCCTTTCAAACTGATCAGTCGAGAGAAATCTAGAAAAGCAAATATGACCACCCTAGAATTATCCGTGACATAAGAAAATGTACCCTTGGCCAAGACTCAGATCGCATCCACATTGTCTGACCAGAGTCGTCGCCTTCCGTCTGTAGAAATACCATAACCTTGTCTATCCTCAGAGTGCCCAGCGAATATTCCGATCAGACAACGCGGATACGCAGGCGATCTGAATCTTCTCTGGACGCATACTATGGAATCGGACGGTACAAATTCTCGTGTCCCACAAACGTTTATGGTAGCGCGGTTAAAAGCAATTTACAAAGAAAGGAGCATTAACACGCAGACGACTATTTATATTTTAAAACGTTAGATTAGCGTGTCCTTGGCAAAATCAGCAGACGACATTATAATTATTTTTCTTATTTTTGTTCGTGAAAACAGGCTTGATAATTTGAATAAAATGCCAAGCCGGTTTTGATGTAATTATGTATACGAGAAAACAGTGAAAAATGTCGTCTGCTATTTGAAATACAGCAAGTTATCAGTTAAATACAACGGCGATCAATCTATTATTGTCTATCGGAAACAAGTTTAACTGAGCCGCGCCAAGCGAAAAGGGGACTTCGAGCATGCGCAAAATGCACAGATTCGTATTTATCCCGCGCATGCGCAAAGTCTCATCCGAGCATATTAACTCTCCATTGATACATCCTGTAGTGTCCAATGACTCTGTTGGCGGACATCGAAGGCCCTGATCAGACTGCGCGGATGCGCAGGCTGATCTGGGCCTTTGCTGTCCGCATTTGCCCGAAGACACATTTTCGCGTATAAAGGCCCAAGTAATTGTAAGGACAGTATCATTAAATATTGAATCCGATCGCACGTAAAAGAATCATAAACTATTCACTAAGGCATTGTAAGACTGGCTTTAAAATACACATACATGTCTCTGGCAAATTCAGCAGACGACAAATTAGTGATATTTGTCTTATTTTTTCCTACAGAGACAATTTCTATGAAATACCAAAGCCTTCTTTCTGGAAAATAAAATGAAAACAGCACTATATATATATATATATATATATATATATATATATATATATATATATATATATATATATATATATATATATATATATATATATATATATATATATATATATGTATGTATATGTATATATATATATATATATAACCAAATTGTCGTCTGCTCATTTTTTCCCCCACATGCTTATCGTTATCAGACTAAAGAGATTACGTTGGTCATATCAAGAAAAAATGTAATCGCTGGTTAAACTAGACTGTATCAATAACCATCACGAAAACACACCTATATAATTATGACCCCCTTTAGCCCCATTTTTATTTAGTAAAACTGTGGTTTACAGGGGTTTACATTATTTTTCTTATATATGCTCTAAAACATACATTATGGGTATTGGTTAGAATCGCCTCGGTTAGGCGTACCCACAATCTTTGTTTTGAGCAGAAATGTGAAAAATATCAGTACTTTTATTTAAAAACTTTCAGTTTTTGGTGGTGAAATTTTCAAAATATATATCAAAAAGCGAAAGCCAACGATACAGGAAAATATATCCGCATCCTCAGAAGACATATTAAATAACCTATATATATATATATATATATTTTCCTTAGCATCATATCTGGGAAAACCGAGCTCCGCTTAAGCCGCTGCTAGGGGGTTAGGGGAAGGTGGGTCTTCCTCAAGTTAGGTGATCCTAAAGTTTAATAAGAAAAGAAAGAACAAACACAAGAACAAGGCGCCAAACAAGATAGAACAAAGCTTACATCGCAACCAGAGGCCAAGTGGGCCAGAAATCGCTCACCTGGATTACGCTGATCATGACATGTTAGATTGTGCCATGGTGGCCATCTTGGCTATCAGATCAGATTACCTTTAGCAATTCAGAATCTGGTGTTGTTTGAAGAGTTTCAAGATTGCCACCATGGCTGCCATCTTGGATATTGGAACTGAACGATTTAGCAATTCTGAATCTCCATGTCACCCCGATGCTTCCCATTAAGTTTCGGTTGAACCTGACTAAATGTTTAGGAGGCGATGTGGTTTGAAGAATTTCAAGATGGCGGGCATCTTGGACATTGGAACAAACGATTCTTAACAATTCTGAATTTCCAGGTGAGCTAACAATAGAAGGTCTTCAAAAGGCTGCTGTGGCAGCCACCGTGGATATTGTATCAAAATGTTTTAGCAATTCTGAATCTCCATGTCACCCCAATGCCTACCACCAAGTTTTGGCTCAATCTGACTTACCATTCGGGAGTAGATGAGGTTTGATTTTCAAAATGGCCACCTGCGGGCCATCTCAGATATCGGACCAGGACAATTTTAGCAATTCTGAATCTCTATGTCTCTCTGATGCCTCCAATCAAGTTTGGACTCAATCCCCATTATGGTTTGGGAGGAGATGTCTTTTGAAGAATTTCAAGATGGCCCCATGGCAGCCATCTTGGTGTTGGAATGAAACAAATTTAGCAGTTCTGAACCTCCATGTCTCCCCAATGCCTCCCACCAAGTTTCAGCTTAATCTGACTTGCCGTTCCAGAGCAAATGTCGTGTCAAGATTTTCAAGCTGGCCGCCATGGCGGCAATCTTGGATATTGGAATGGTACTAATTTAACAACTCTAAATCTCCATGTTACTCCAATGCCTCTCGCCAAGGTTGGGCTCAATCCTACTTACCGTTCGGGAGCAGACATGGTTTGAAGATTTTCAAGTTGACCACTATGGGGGCAATCTTTGATATCAGAACGGAATGATTTTAGCAATTCTGAATCTCTATGTTGCTCCGATGCCTCCCATCAAGTTTCAGCTAAATCCACCTTACAGTTTGGGAGGAGATGTTGTTTAATGATTTTCAAGATGGCTGACATGGCAGCCATCTTAGATATCGGAACGAAATGATATGAGCAATTCTAAATCTCCATGTGGCCCTAATGCCTCCCACCAAGTTTGGGCTCAATCTGACTAAGGGTTTGGGAGCAGATGTGGTTTGAAGATTTTCAAGACGGCCGCCTAGGCAGCCATCCTGGATCGCCAAACGGAACCATATAAGCAATTCTGACTCTCTATGTCGCTCCGATGCTTACCATCAAGTTTCGGCTAAATCCAACTTAAGGTTTGGGAGGAGATGTCGTTTGAAGAATTTCAAGATGGCCGCCATGGCGGTCATCTTGGATATCGGAACTGAAGGATTTTAGCAATTCTGAATCTCCAAGTCGCTCCGATGCCTCCCATCAAGTTTTTGCTCAATCCGACCTACAGTTTAGGAGGAGATGTCGTTTGAAGAATTTCAAGATGGCCACCATGGCGGTCATCTGGATATCGGAACGGAACGAGTTTAGCAATTCTGAATATCCATATTGCCACGATGCCTCCCACTACGTTTAAGCTTAATCCAACTTATGGTTCTGGAGAAGATATCGAAAATGTGAAAAGCTAACGACGGACGACGGACGGGCGACGGACAACAGGCCATTGCATAAGCTGACCTGGAGCAACAATATCATGATCACCGCGTTAGAGCAGCCAGCGATTTAAAACAATCACAAAACAACATTTGTCACAAAACTTCTGGATGAGTGGCAAACATTGTAAGCCCAGATCGGACGCCGCTTTCTGCGGCGTCCGATCTGGGTCTACACTGTTTGCTCAGACCTGTCTGACTCAATATTTAGGGTAAATACGGGATGTGGAGATTTAGCTAATCCTTTGTATATTAAATAAATAATTTCATGCCAAACATTGAACTAAAATATGGCACTTTGGTGTCTGCATACTTAGAAGTATACATAAATGTACACATTTCGGACAAAAAAAATAGTCCGACAAGATTCTTTTAAGAATTTTCGGTCAACAAAACAACTTCAATGATGGCTCAAACATCTTAGGAACGAAGGAAATTTATTCTAGACATGGGTAGTTCGAGCCAATATAGTTAATCATACGAGGGATGTTCGAAATGAATTGCTTATTTCTATCTGGAGACTTCAAATTTCAAGTTAGCCCAAAAGTACTCATTTCATGCCCTCGAAGTACTCCCCGTGGCTAGAAATGCAAAGTTTCAGCCGATGTATCCACTTCTTGAAGGCGTCACGGTACGCTGATTTGGGCACGGTAATAAGGTACTGATGAATGGCAGATCCAAGTGCCTGTCGGGACTGGTATTTCCGCCCAGCAAGGAATGCTTTCAATTTCGGAAACAAAAAGAAATCACATGGGGCAAGGTCTGGGGAATACGGGGGGTGAGGCAAAACAGTTACTTTTTCTTTCTTCAAAAACGCCTTAACTATTGCGGAGGTATGAGCTGGGGCATTGTCAATTAGAAGACGGACATGTTTAAAACCAGTGGCAGGGCGTCGTTTCTGATAATACGTTTTCAGTTTCTTCAGTACTACGTCTTTGTAGTACTTTCCGGTGATGCTTTTGCCCTTTTCCACTGGCACTTTTATTGCGACTCCTTCACCAAGGAAGAAGATTGCATACAAAACCTTCTTTGTACTCAAAGAACGTTTGGCAATTATTGGGCGTTTGCTGTGTTTAGTGGCCCAGATCTTATTGCTAACCTTTCTGACGGGCTCAAAATAATGGACCCAGGTTTCACCATCTGTGACGACATTGGCAAACTGCTTTTTGTCATATTTTGGAAACATTTGAAGCAGCTTTTTGGCCACTTTAACCCGTTGCCTCTTTTGCTCGTCAGTCAACAGATGTGGCACCATCTAGCAGAAATCTTTCTGACTTTCAAATGCTTCTTCAAAATAAGGTGAACCGTTGAAAGTGATATGCCTACCTTTCGTGCAATATCACGAACTGTAAATCTGGCATCTCCTTCAATGATTTCCTTTATTTTGGAAACGATTTCTTTATGAGATGCAGATTTTGGCCTACCTGATTTCGGTGCATTTTTGATGGACTCTACACCAGACTCAAATTTCTTTTTCCGCCGCCGAACTGTGTCATAAGACACACAAGAAGGTCCAAAAGCAGTAGAAATTTCAGTCATCAGCTTCTTCAAAGAACAACCAAGTTTTGAGCGAGTTTTGATGTAAGCCCGTATTTCATCTTTTTTGTCGACGCTTCTACCAACCATTTTTACTGCAGCGGTCAATGACTGCGTGTATTCAAATGGCAAATTTTATGTCTTACACTTAGTCTAACATGTACATTTATACACCATTGTGTAGATATTGAAAAATCCTATACAGGTATGTATTGGTTTTTATCGTGCCCCACGTGGATATCGAGCTAGAGGACAATAAGCAATTCATTTCGAACATCCCTCGTAGCTGCCCAATTAGAAGGCAAATGTGGATAATTTAAGAATGTCTACCTTCTATAAAATAATTGGACGTTGGGTGTACTCATTAAAACGCCTCACAGAGGTGATTTTAATGAATACACACAACGCATTTTCGAGATAAAATAAAATTTCTTTAAAATATCCCTAAATACTTGCTTTCTTGAGCTATCGGAGGAATTTCCAAGGGACTCAAAAACTACAGTCGACTCTCGTTATCTCGAATTCCAAGGGACTCTAAGAAATACTTCGAGATATCCATACCTTGACATATCAAATTTGCAGAATTGAGGAAAAAATAATTCGAACAACTACATTTAACAAATATATATATATGTAAATGGACTCTTGAAGTTAAGAGATATATTGAAAATATTGTGGAAAAGAAGAGAAATTGCTCCTTAGGAGCAATTTCTCCTCTTTTCCACAATATTTTTTACGTGTTGTTAGATTTTTCATGTTTAGGCAGGGACCGGATTTTCACTTCGAGATAAGCGGTTATTCGAGATAAGCGAGGTCGAGATAACGAGGGTCAACTGTAGTTCCAATCAGCCACGACAAGCAACCATCACTGTTCGAGTCACTGAAGCATTACTGTCCTTAGTCTCGATAAATTACGTCTCGATACACGAATGGTTTTGCGACTATTATGGCTGCTACAGCAACAACACCGATCAAAATATACTGCAAAACAGCTTTCATGCAACAAATGCTATTGTTATGAGCATATCTAATAAATTTTTGATATGTTAACTTATTGTTTCTTTTGTTTGTGATATTCTAAATCTCTGTAGGAGAACTTGATGAGCTGTAACGGGAATTCGAGTTTAAAATCGACTTAGATATTCCTTATATTTTGATCAATACCGTAATAACCGTATGTATAAGGGCCGACAGGCCTGAGCAAACAGTGTAGACCTAGATCAAACGCCGCATAATGCGGCGTTTGATCTAGGTCTACACTGTTTGCTAGCCGTCCAGCAAAATGTTAAGCACATCAATAGGTAGAGGCTTTATTTTGTTGGGGTTTAACGACACGTCAACCCTTGTGGGACATTTTGTGTCGTCTCCCAGAGAAAGGGAGAAAAGAGACAGGAGAGGAGATGAAAGAGAGGGAAAGGGAATAAAGAGGAAAATTAACAACAGTGAAGAAACAGAAGAAATAAAAACATTCTCCCCTCTACTCTTACCTGCTACAAGAATAGCAGGACTTGCCAAATGTAAGCCAATATCAGTTGGACGCCCTGGTGACGTAAGATACACGAAACCTTCACCACACCCGGCCATCCCCAGGTTGTGGAACAGGGATTTACAAATTATAGGACAACTATAGTAAGGAGTTAATGTGTCCCAATATTTATAGTAAATACGGTACATTTCCATTTCAGTGAGGATATAGAGACAATTTCAAAGCATTGTAAGTTTACCGGATAGAAATTGTACGTTTAACTGGTATACACGTGTACACTGAGTAGCGAAACAAACATCTACAAAGCATAATAGAAACGTGAAACGACAATACCTCGCCACTATAGTATGGCGGATAGATAACTCAATCAAACATTGACGAAATTTGCCAGTTAGAAATCCCGAACTAGACCTCCACAAATTCAATGCATATAGCAAGTTTGGTGAAAATCTATTGATACTTACTCAAATGTCGTCTGGAAACGAAAATACGGGCAGATAAATATGTCAAAAATTGACGAAATTTGTCCATTAGCAATCATAAATCAAATCTCAATAGGAATGCAAATACCAAATTTGCTAAAAATCCACTTTATGGACATTTACTCAAGTTATCGTGCGGAAACGAATATACAGACGGACGGACGTACGTCAGACGGACGGACGTCCAACGTCATTATGAAAACATGCCTATTCAAATATACTGAAAATTTCACCACCAAAACTGAAAGTTTTCAGATAAAACTTCTATTTTTATTTTCATATTTCTGCTCAAAACATAGATTGTGGCTACTCGTTAGAACCGCCTCAACGATGCGGTTCTAACGAGTACCCACAATCTATGTTTTTTGAGCAGAAATAAGAAAAATAATGTATACCCCTGTAAACCTCAGTTTTACTATATAAAAGTGGAGTTTAAGGGGGTCAAAATTATATAGGTATGTTTTCGTGATGTGAAACTATAATACTGTCTAGTGGAGGGGTCAAAATGTGACGCGTGAGGAGTGTGAAATATATTTGTCGTTTCACTGAATTTAAATTCAAACCCATGTTAGAGAAAAAGATAGGACTAAACTGATCAATATCTCCAGGTCTGTATATGTGAAAGCTTTCCATATAGGATAAAATCAGAAGCTACTACTTAATAGCTGTTAAAGTT